>JBBBDQ010001661.1:1857500-2120000 GCA_037127315.1 Ascarosepion bandense | reverse complement strand
TGGCGGTTAAAAGAGACCACTAGAACCCCAAAAGTAAATAGACATTTTTCAAAAAGTCTACAATCTGTAAATCATTCTCTTTGCCGGAATAAAAAGCTGCATATTATAATTTTTTCTAAAAATAAAGTACGACTAAACAACAAAAATTAATTAGCAGTATTATGTAAACACCGTAAATACTTCACTTTTAAATTGTGTATCTCTCCCAGACAGATAAAGAGTATCATTTTATCATTTTATCATTACAAAATTCAACAACCTACCTCTATACAAGCTAAAAGTCCATTTTTATAGTTCAACCAAATTCTCACTTTTGATTGAGTAAATCAGACACACATGAAATCATATTGTTTAACTTCATCAAACAACCCATTCTTAACTTTTAAAAGAGCATGAATTTCTTATTCCAAAGATAAATGATTTTCACCATTTGTTTTTAAAATATCATCTGAAGAATAACAAAAAGGTTCTGAAACATTGAATTTTTAGACTAGTAATAAATCTTTCAAGAAACTGTTGTAATAACAACACTGCAATATTAAGATTTAGTTTAGTATTGAGCACTTTTTTCTAAAAGTATAAAGTAAATGCAAAAAACAGTATGTTTTTAATCTATCTGTTCATTCAGTTTCTTATAACATATATATATATATATATATATATATATATATATATATATATATATATATGTATGATTTTATTGCATACGTATAGTGGATACTTATATTTGAATTTCACGGCCAATTCTTATTTATGTTTCAAACAGTGTGAATGGAGACTAACAGTCTAATTCACATGGCTAAGTAAAAAATGATTACGATTTCAAATACGACTATCCGTTTAATTTTAAAAATGTTGTATTTAAAAATCTATCAATTTTTTTTTTAATTTCTTGAAGTCTATTATTTCTTTAGATATATGTATGTATACATCTATGCATATATATATATATATATATATATATATATATATATATATATATTAATGTATATCTAGGCAGCAATATTTCATTTAGACATGTTTCTTTAAAAATACCGACAAGAAAGATCTTATCAATTTTTTATTTAATTTTCAATGTTCATTTATTTTAAATCTGCGTTTCGCAAAATTTTTTCTCTCTCGTCATCGAACATCATTTTAAAATTAATGACTTTTTTTAATGCACATATACATTTCAACATTGAACAAGTGCTTTTCTGACTGAATATTATAGCCATTAAACTCTTAATAGAAACAAGATAAGTGAACATCATAATTTGTTTATTAGTATTAATGTCCTATCTCTTTATATGGAGCACTAAATTTCAAAGACTACTCGACTTAAATACATCATCTTCCAGAAAATCCTGGGTAGTTTCTGACCTTCATCAATGATCTTCCTGATATCATTAGTTTCAAAGTAGGCATCTATGCCGAAAATACCACCATTTACTCACGACTAAATCGAAAATCTTCAACGGCTGACAAAGTATACCTGGCAGCTGCTCTTGAAACATACCTCCAATCAGTGGTTAACTGGAGCAGGAAATGACTTGTAAATTTTAATAGTTCCAAAATAAAACTACCCCACCCTAACCACCACAGACAAACTTTCCTGCCCAACACACACATGAATGATGCTAGACTCCTTCACAATAATACAACGCACCTCACTTTTTCAACTGAAATAAAGTAAAAAGGATACATGCGATCTATAGCTGCATCTATTGCTAGAAAGGCTGGGTCTTTTTGTCGGGCCAGAAGGTTTTTTCTCGTAGCCCATTTATAAATCTACCATTCATCCGTGCTTTGAATGCTGTTGTCATATATGTTCGAGTGCTCCTTTCATACTGTTGGGACGCCCGCGCCTATTCGACTATAATGGACTATTCCATTACTATGTAAAGTAATGGTGGCATCTACGTAGGAGAGTGTGCCGAGTAGCCGATCGATAAGTCAGTCGTAGACTTCCGGTGACGACCCGGAAGTACCCATTGCTCATACTACATCTTACGACGGTTGAGACGATTAACCTTTATTCTTGTATTGGATACTAATAACCTTTGTAAATACTATTTTCACGGAATACAAAAATTAACCTATTCCTGTTATTGAGTTATTTATTCTTACTCACAACATAACACATCCCTTTATAGAGAAACCGATAAAATGTAAGCGCAATTTTACTTTACCAGCTTCTTTTCTTGCACTTCCCGCCTGTGGAATTCTCTTCCGTATACTTGCTTCCCCGACAGCTACAATCTCCAATAATTTAAATGTAAGGTCAATAGTCAACTCCTATCTCATTGACTCGAATCCTTTCTCTCAAGCTCTTTTCTCAGTCCACTCCACCCCCATCTCAGCAGTATTCTCATCCTTCTATCTTCTATTACCCTCTTCCTGACCACCCCCCTATAACATACTCGTCTATCTCATCACTTTTCTCCCCTTTGTAACCCCCCTGCGCACCAGTGGCAGTAGAACTGCCTTGTTTGGGGTGAAATGATCTAGAGAAGACTCTGTAATGTAATCGATCCTGACTTCACATCTCGACTTCAGTCATTTTCTCACCGACATGACGTGTTTTCGCTCTGTTTTGCTAAAAATATTTTCATGGAACTGCTCTGACAAGCTTTTTACTCTGGTGCCCCAACCACATGAATTTAAGCCTGCTTCTAGATTGGCATCTAGGTCGCACCCTTTTACCGTTGAGATAGTTAAATAAAACCGCCACTTCTACTCCATCAGTTTCTTTTCTCGGAATTCCTGCCTACAGAACTCCCTTCCGTATACTTGCGTTTCTGATGGCTACATCCTCCAAAATTTAAATGCAACATCAACTAGCAGGTTCTATTTTACGTGAATCCCGTACTTCTTTTATCGTTTCCTCAATATCCCCTGTACCCAGTTTTTTCTCTCACTGTAACCCTCTGCCTACCAACAGCGGTTCTGTCTTGCGTTGGTTAAAATAATTATATATATATATATATATATATATATATATATATATATATATGTGTGTGTGTGTGTGTGTGTGTGTGTGTGTGTGTGTGTGTATATAATGGCTGATTGATTGATTAATTACTTAGTTCTTGGTCATAATAAGGTTAGACCAGTGCACATTTATATTAAAAAGTGTTCAATACAATTATATTGTAGAACTTTTGAATATTTTCTATTTGTAAACAAATTATTACGCATAATAACTCGTTTACAAAACGAATACATATATATAATACAAGCAGTATAGCCCGGCGTTGCTCGGGTGTAATGAAAGCTTTAAAACTAATCCATGGTCCTGGAGCTCAAACTCTTTGGACGTTGGCACGAAAGACTAAAAAGCAATAGTTGTTTCCAGTTAAAGCGAAACCGTAGACAGAAAGAAAAATGAAGGGATGTAAGTCAAATTTTGATTTGCTGGTAACAATATCAAATATGTTTTTTCGTCGTAAACTGAATTTTGAAAGCTAAATAAGTCCTCTGAGTAAATGGTATAATGTCTGAGACTAAGAACTACAATTATACCTACTTAGAGCCAAACCCGAAGTAAAAACTAAAATAAAAGGGCTGAAAAAAATATAGACATACATGCCGATAAACAGACACACACACAAACATCTTGCCTTATATATATATATATATATATATATATATATATATATATATATATATATAATCGATTTTATGCACTATTGTAAGAACTGCAACCTTGAAACTTTTGAATATCATTTCTTATGTCTTTGTCTATGAGTGTATCAAATTTGATTAAAATCGGACCACTCCTTCTATAACCCGTTTTTTTCTATTATCGATTTTCGATATTTATCGGGGGTACCTCGACACAAAACCTAGCTAAGAACACTCGCAGACGCTCATAGTACGACTGTGAAAATTTTCAAGAACATCGGTTCAGCCGTTTCAGAGTCTATATGTAACGGACACACACACATACAGACACACACAGACAAAGTTCCATTTATAAATAAGTTTATATATATATATATATATTCTGCTTTATATATATAAATATATATTCTGCTTTAGCAACGTACGCATATAAAATATTTAACAGTTCTTCTCGCGCACTCAAATTAACACTTGCACGCACACACACACACACACACGCACACATACATATTCTTATGTAGTATTATAATGATCTATTTATTGCATTCTATATATAATCATGTGTAAGGTTACTGGCTCTTGAATATGGATATGACATTCATATATATATATATATATATGCAAGAAGCCACATCCAGACATGAACAGCTTCCATCTTATATCCATTTTAAGGCAGGTGTCCCCGTCCACCCACATCACTGGCAGAATCTTTCCGTTCAGCAAGCCCTAAAAGATTCTCGTACTTATGGGGAAAGTTGAAGACCAGAAGAAGAACGTATCTCACCACAGGTAGTCGATACAAAGTATAGTCAGATGCCTGCAACGGATGAAATTCCCATTTCTGCCTCCCATTCAAAGTCGAAACCAACCGATCAGGCATGTTGAAGTTTCATTCATTTCCGGCGGGAAAGCTTTCGGTCGACTTCCCGCTATCGGGTCATTGGACGCTGAGTTTGTATAGATCTACAAGCTGCATATACGCACCTACCTTACGTCGACTTCCGAATCTGACCCTCAAAAGTAATCCACACATACACTTAGAAACTTAAGCCTACACATCTTTCTTATTCTCTTTCCCTTTCTTTCTTTCTTTCTTTCTTTCTTTCTTTCTTTCTTCTATTCTCATTTATTGAATTTTTTTCAAAAATCATTTTTTCTTTTCATTATTCTTTATGTAATTTCCATTCTCGAACATTTTCAGTTGAGTTGCATCATCATATTTTATTCATTTTTATTTTCATTCATTCTTTCAATCATACATTAATTTTTTGTTTATTCATTAAGTTTCCCCATTTGCTTCTCGAAAACCATTTACAGAAACTTAGAACCCTGTATAAACTTAGGCTCTTATATTTATTAGTATCTATCTATCTATCTATCTATCTATCTATCTATCTATCTATATAGATAGATAGAGATATAGATCTATTTGTTCATCTATTTTGAACAGTTAATATCTATCTATCTATCTATCTATCTATCTATCTATCTATCTATCTATCTATCTATCACAGACTCTTCATTATATATCTATCTATATATATATATATATATATATACACAGATATAGATATAGATGTATGTGTTTATCTATTTTGAACAGTTAATATCTATCTATCTATCTATCTATCTATCTATCTATCTATCTATCTATCGGTCCGTCTACTTGTCTAAATCACTTAATATCTATCTTTATCTATCAATGTCTGTTCATATCTATCTATCTATCTATCTATCTATCTATCTATCTATATATATATATATATATATAGATAGATAGATAGATACAGATATAGATCAATTTGTTTATCTATTTTGAACAGTTAATCTCTATCTATCTATCTATCTATCTATCTATCTATCTATATATATATATATATATATATATATATATATATGTATCTGTTTATCTATTTTGAACAGTTATATCTATCTATCTATCTATCTATCTATCTCTTTTTAATTTTAAATATTATTTTTTCTTTTTTATGACCAAATCTCTCAATATTTTTTTTATTTCTTTTTAATCGATCCTATTTTATGCGTGCATGTCGTCCGATCATTTCTGTTTTGCTTTCTTTCTTTCTTTCTTTCTTTCTTTCTTTCTTTCTTTAAGAATTGTCTCGCTTTACTTTTCCTTTCTTTTATGTTCGTGTTCGACTTGTTTAATTTTTATGTCTTTACCCTTGTTTATTTGTTTGTTTGTCTTCTTTTTAAATTCACTTTGTTTTCTTTCTCTTGTCAAATTATTTTACTTTCTTTCATTCCTTTCTGTTTTTTCTTTGTATTCATATTTTTCAAAAACTATTTCTTCTCCTAATCTTTTCTTTAATTTTCTTTCTCAGTTATTATTCTCTCTTATTCTTTCATATTCTGTCATTCTTTTTTTCTGTCTTATTCTCTTTTATTCTCTCTTATCCTTTCTTATTCTCTTTTATTCTTTCTAATTCTATCTTATTCTTTGTTATTCTTCCTTATTCTCTCTTATTTTTTCTAATTCTCTCTTATTCTTTATTCTTCTCATTCTCTCTTATTCTTTATTCTTCTCATTCTCTCTTATTCTTTCGTATTCTCTCTTATTCTTTGTTATTCTTTGTTATTCGTTTTATGTTTATTTTGGCTTTATTCATTTTGTTTTAATCACACGTGTCTATTTTCATTCACTGCTTTATTCATTTTTCTTTTTACACGCTTTTTGATGCTAAATCTCTATTTCCTATTGTCATTCTTCTTTGTGTTATATCCATTCAATACGATCATGGCTCTCCACAACTTTCCATTTATTGCAATACTTAGCAGTTTTTCTCCCTTTGCTAGGTTCCATCCATTCAGGCAAGTTTGTCATGTAAGTGACTGCCACCTCTCCCATCTCTCTTGCACTTAATAAGACCCAAGAGGGTTTTGAATTTTTTCCATCTTTTTTGCTTTTAATCATTTTTATTCTTGCCTTTTCTCCATCGGTATTAGTTTCATTTCGTTTTCCGTTTCGATTATTGATTTTTTGTTTTCCGTTTTGTTATTGATTTTCATTTTTGCTTTTGAGTATTTTATGATTTATTTATCGTTATTTTTTTAGACTCTTTTTGTTCTTTTCATCAAAACTTGTTTCTTAAATGCTTTCATTTGATTTTCTAATTGTTATTTTTACGTTTTTTTTTAATTTCCCGACGTTCGGACACTTGCATTAAAAAAAAAAACATTATTTATAGACTCTTCTCTTGCTAAGTCATTCATTCTTTAAATTGTTTTTCATTATCAATAACTTTTATCCTTTTTTTATTCATCTCTTTAATTCAATCAAGGATCCCTTTTCTATCATTCTTTTACACAATCCCTTTCGTAAATATGATTTCGTTTCTAATTTTTTCTTCACTATTACTTTCATTATTTCTTTTGTTGATAGCTTTGCTTTTTCGCCATTTTTATTTCTTTCATCTTCCCCATCAAAATTTCTCACCTTCTCTCTTTTCTTTTATCGCTACATTCCTTTACTCTTCCCCTCATCTTTTTGCTTCTCTCGTCCTTTTACTCGTTATGTGCCTTTCGTTGACTTTCTTTCTTTCTTTTTTTCATTTTCTTCTTGATTATTTATCTTTTTTCTCCCTATCTTTCCTTCTTTCCTTCCTTCTTTATAAATCTCCTCCGTTGCCTCTCCTTGATGGGAACACTAAAAAATTAAGCAATGGTCAACATGTAACATACGGGTACACCTGGTAATGGAAGCAACCTATTGAAACCTCAGTTCTCCTTAGAAGGATTATGACTCTCCACACCTTCCTTGTCGTTGCAGTTTTAATAATTGTTGTCTTTCTGTTATTTCTCCTAAACCTTGTTCCGCCATCCATTCACTGAAGCTTAGTATGTTATTCTTTGTTTTCATCAGTCTCTTTTGCCTTCAATCGGCATTGTAAGTTTTAGATTTTCCAAGCCCACTTTCCTCATTATTTGTCCTTAAAATTTCAGCTGTTTCTTCCTGATGTTATGTATGACTTTCCTTTTTGTTTTCATTTTCTCGAAAACTTCGTCGTTGCTCACATGTTCGGTACATCCGTAAAAAGTCGTTCTGGGTAAGACGATAAACTACATCCGGCAGCTAACCCTCTGATCGGGTGATTGAAAGTTTTTAGATTAGTGGAACAACCTCTTAATTGTTACTGCTCCCAGCTCTACCTTGACGCACGGTGGTATCACCTATAAGGATCCCAGCTATGAGCGTCGTCGTCCTGCGGCCTTGCCCGAGATAGAACTCACTACACTCCTCCAGTTTTCCCTGTGCATTTAGAACCAGGGTGCAGTTTATAGCATAATTCATAATCTTGTTAAATAGCTGAATACTTGATGCTTCGCCAGGGCTATCAAGGGTGTTTTTATTGTGACACTAACAGTGGATGGATTGCCTCCAGGCCTCATCCTGTTATTTAGCCAATAACTGGGTACCAGTGCTTCAGTGAATGCAGGGTACTCAACTGGAATTCAAACTCGGCTCACCGATTTCTCTTTCCAAGCAGACATCCACTGCATTACAACGCACATCCGTCACTGAACGCTTACAGCTCCTGGTATTCCCAAGCGGTCACCCATATAAGTACTGACCAGGTTCAATATTGCTTAACTTCGGTAGCACCTATTAGGATCCCAGCTATGAGCAAATAGTTAACTAAAAAATAACAAAACGCGGCAAAAGTATAAAAATACATTTTATAATACAAACACCAGCAATACATTTTTATACAATATACGACCCAGGCATAATTGTGTTTTTTCTACGAACCACTGATCTAAACTTATTTATAAATGGAACTTTGTCTGTGTGTGTGTGGAGTGGGGTGGGGGGGGTGTCCGTTACCTATAGACTCTGAAACGGCTGAACCGATTTTCTTGAAAATTTACACAGTTGTACTATAAGCGTCTGCTAGGGTTTGTGTCGAGGTACCCCAGATAAATATCGAAAATCGATAATCGAAAAAATCGGGTTATAGAAGGAGTGGTCCAATTTTAATCAAATTTGATGCACTCATAGACAAAGACATAAAAAACGATATTTAGAAAATTCAAGGTTGCAGTTCTTACAATAGTGCAGAAAATCGACAATATATATGTATAAAAGGCAAGATGTTTGTGCGTGTGTCTGTTTATCTGCCTGTATGTCTGTATTTTTTCAGCCCTTTTATTTTAGTTTTTGCTTCGGGTTTGGCTCTAACTAGGCATAATTGTAGTTCTTAGTCTCAGCCATGATACCATTTACTCAGAGGATTTATTTAGCTTTGAAAATTCAGTTTACGACGAAAAAAACATATTTGATATCGATACCAGGAAATCAAAATTTGACTTACATCCATTCATTTTTTTTCAGTCTACAGTTTCGCTTTAACTGGAAACAACTATTGCTTTTTAGTTTTTCGTGCCAACACCCAAAGAGTCTGAGCTCCAGGACCATGGATTAGTTTTAAAACTTTCATTACACCCGAGCCAATACTGCTAGTCTAAAATATTTATAAAGTTCATATTTGAACAAAGTTATAGTTTCTCCGAGAGATCAAAAATTTACGTGATCAAAAATTGAAAAAAAATTTTAAAATTGAAAAATAAACAAAAACTGATCACTCATGCCCTCGGTCACGATGACATGTAGCTTTGAGTTAGCACAACTACCGACAGCTTCTGAATAAAATCATCTAGCCAATTTTCCTGATATGGCTTGGATAAATCGATTGTTTTTTTTTCTATTGTATTGTTTCCAGGTACTTTTCCACGAGGCAGACGCTGAGATTTATTGATTAATTTGTTACAGCTTATCAACCTTTTGTCGGTTATTTAAAGCCGAAATTATGATGAACTTTAAGAATAATTATTTTTTTGCAAGTTTTAACAATTTTTGGAGAGTGACAATGATTTTTTTTCAAGTACAAATACTTCTTTTAATCTCCATAGCTAGGAGAAAAATAATTCGTAATTTTCTCAAAAGCAATTAAGAAAATTTAATGAACCCGACTAGATTTCGAACACGACTCTCTGATTTCTCATTTCAATGCAAAACCTTTCTCTGACTGTGAATACTCCCAAATATCTGGGTGTTTTTTCCAACTCATTATGCTGTTTCATTTTTCAAGCTTACAACTATAAAATCCCCGCCACCTTGCCAAAGACATCTGATTATAAATAGAGATGCACAACGAGTTAGCTCTCATGAATATGTTCGCAACACGTTATAGTCAGGTAACTAGCAAATTAATCTGTAGTACTGAAGAGGATATTCACTATAACTCAGCTTATTTTATCATCTAGAGGCGTAAGACAAGGATGTGTCTTTTCACTGCATACGGACAGGTAACGATTTCAGCAGATTTACAAAGATAGAAATGGGACGCAAGACAAGGATGTGTCTTTTCACCGGATCTGTTCAACTTGTATAGTGAGAATATTTTGAGGACCCTAGATGACACGCCAGGATTGGTTATTGGAAGCCACAGCTTGAACAACATAAGGTATGCAGATTATACGGTGCTGATTGCAGACACGGAAAGGAAACTACAAGACCTCCTACAGAAGGTAGCGGTGGAGAGTGAGAAAAAAGGACTACAAATAAACTTCAAGAAAACTGAATGCATGGTCATCAGCAAAAGGTGCAACCCAAAATGCCAAATACAGGTGGGGGATACCAGAATCAAGCAAGTACAAAAATTTAAATACCTAGGAAGTGTTCTAACAGGAGATGGAAAGTGCGACACAGAGAACCGAAGGGGAACTGGCATGGCAAAGGACACGTTCCAGAAGCTGAGTAAAGTACTAACACACAGGAAAATTTCACTAGAAACAAAGGAAAGAGTGCCGGATTGCTATGTGATGTCAGTTCTTCAATACGGCAGTGAATGCTGGACAATATCATCGAAAATGAGGAGAACACTGGAAGCAGCGGAAATGTAGTTCTAGAGAAGCATACTGCGGATATCGTGGACTGAGCATGCAAGCAACGATGAGGTGTTGGAAAGAATGGCAACAAAAAGGAAATTGATACTGAACATCAGGAAGAGACGACTGAAGTTGCTGGGACACGCAATGAGGAAGGAGAGCTTGGAGAATTTGATACTGACTGGCCAGATAGAAGGAAAGAGAGATAGAGGAAGACAGCAGATAACATATTCGCAGGGCCTGATCAAGTGGATGACGGAACGGGGTTTGCCAGGAGTAATATACATACTAAGAGCCACATGGGATAGGGAGACGTGGATATCGTCTCGGAACGACAAATCGGGGAGCCGAGTTAGAATTCAAGTTGAATTCTTTGCATTCACTTACGCGCAAATACCATTGGGAAAGGTATTATTCCGTCTCTTCCTTCCAGTTATGGGTTAAATAACAGGACAGATTGGGTTCTATAGCCTTGGTCGGCAACCAGTCTACCGCAGAAAGCAATGGCAACCTATTGCGGGATAAACTTCTGCCCAGTCAGTCATGTTTCTCTAGAGATATGATCGCCCAAGCGTGTATCACGTATGGCACCTAACTTACAAATTTATACTGATGACCATGCATTCGGTTTTCGTGCAGTTTATTTCTATATTCCATTTTTTCTTTTGTTCTTTCTTTTTTTTTCTTTTTCTCATTGAAACCAAGGAGTGTCTTTTCCCCTTTCCACGTGATCACAGGGGAATAGTCTATTATATATGAGGTATTGGCAGGAGACGTTAGAAATTCCCTCCTTCGTTCCTTTTTTCTCGTTAAAAAAATAGTGTATTTTCCCATTTTTCAACATGGTCAAATCGTGATAGTCCATTATTAACCCTGGAAAACTAACCATCAATTAAAATTACACCACTACTAACCATGAGTATATCATACCCGATTTTGAAAATATCAAACAAATATTAATTAAAATATTTTACATGCAGGCACTTCAAAATTTGTACTTTGAGTTAACATTATTAGCAACCGAAAAACATATTATTTAGGTCAGAAAATCAGGCACTGAAAATTTAATTAAATTGTAATTAAAATGGCGTCATTTGCGCTGGGTACTATATACCCAAGGTTAGTAATCTCAGGTCAATGAAACATTGGTAGTTCGTAGTGTTCGTGTAAAATAACAAAAAGACGGTCAAGAACAATTATAACTGAATTATTGTTATTATTGTATTATCTTCATCATAATTCGATATATGCTTTGGTCGCACTACCTACCAAATCTGCGGAAAGACCTAAGCCAAGTAGTGGTGTGTTGTTGTGGCTACATTTTATTTGTTTTCCTCTCTGCCATAACACCACTAGCATTACATGGACAAAATTTCTTCTTAGTGCCTGACCTGTAGTTATCAAGAAAAATTTGTACATATCTTGAGCTGGGATTTCCAGAGATTCCTTCAATACGGTGTTGTGTTTCTTTTTTTAACAGTCAAAGTGCACCTACTGTCACTGGTTCTGTTCTTATTTAAAATTTGCAACATTTTCTCTATTTCAATTTTCTAGTTCTTTATAACTTTATAACTTTATATTTTTTTATTTATTTATTTATTATTATTATTATGTCATTTTTATTATAAATCGATTTCTGCTATAGTCGCACTACCTACCAATTCGGCAGGAAGATCTAAGGCAGGTCGTGGTGTGTTGTTATGGCTCTATTTCATGTTTTTTCATATCTTCCTAACATCCTTAGCGTTACATAGACAAAGTTCTTAGTGTGTGGGCTGTACTTAACAAGACAATTTCTTGTATATATTTTTTCTTTTTAATCATTTCACACCAAGCAAGGCATTCCACTGCCACTATTGCGCAGGGGGTTACAGAGAGGAAGGTGAAGAGAAAGAGAGGTTAGATATAGGAAATGTTAGAAGGAGGATGATAGACAGGTAAGGATACCGAGGCTGAGTGTTGGGCAGATGGGAAGAGTGTTTGAGAGAATGGATGCGAGTTAGTGTGTTAGGAGGTGTCTATTGACCTTACATTTAAACTCCTGGAGATTGTAGCTGTCAGGGAAGCAATCATGTGGAAGGGAATTCCACAGGCGGGAGGTGCGAGAAAAGAAGCTGTTGGAGTAAAAATTGCGGTTACATCTTATCGCTTTCACTGTAAGAGGGTGGGACCTAGTTGCTAATCTAGTATATCGTGCAAATTCGTTCCTAGGGGGCACCAGTGATCTAAGTTCATCGGAGCAGAAGCCGTGAAAGTATTTATAGAAGAGGCACAGGGAGACCACGTCACGTCGGTGAGAGAGTGACTGCAGACAGTCTGCTAAGTCGGTATCGATCACATTACAAATTCTCCGTTGTATTTTGTCAAGAACCCCGAGGGGAATAGCAGGGGCACCCGACCAGATGTGGCAGCAGTATTCAATACACGGGCGGATGGTAGATTTTTATATGTGCAGGATAGATTCAGACGGAAAAAACTTTGGGGCCCTGCACAGAGAACCGACCTTTATAGCAGCGGATTTAGCAATGGATTCGATATAGTCATTCCACTTGAGGTCCGAGAGTGTGAGACCAAGGAGGCGTAGTGTTTTACTATCTGGGAGGCAAGCCTGTTCCATGCTAATGGGAGGTAGGTGCGATTGATTGTTTTAGAAGCATTAAAATTTACGAGCCATTTCTTAACCCAGTCCACTACAGACTGGAGGTCCTTTTCAAGCTCGGCTGCGAGGTTCGCTTTATCGCTTACACCAGATTTTTGGTCAAGGCGAGAGTAAACTGTGGTGTCATCGGCGTACATACCTACTTTGGAACTTATGGCATCAGGGAGATCATAGATCGAAAAGAGCGTAGGATCTAGGATATAGCCTTGAGGGACACCCGCGTTCGTATGGTAGATCTGGGAGGCTTGTCCGTTTAATACCACCTTCAATGTGCTGTTAGAGAGGAAAGACTGGATTAGGTCAAACAAATGCCCAGTTATACCATAGAAAGCCAGACTCTGTCAAACGCTTTAGAGATATCCGAGGTAACGGTTCGGGCTTCACCATTCTTGTCAAGAGCCTGGTATATGCACTCGGTGATGGTCGTTAACATATCAGCAGTAGATCTGGTGAAGCGGAAGCCATACAGTTTGTCCGAGAGGAGCTTGTGGGCTGTGAGATGCTGGACCACCTCGGCGTTGATAATGGCTTCGAACGCTTTGCCGAAGATCGGAAGAAGGCTGATAGGGCGGTAATTTGCGTGGTCCGAGTGTTTTCAAATTACCGCCCTATCAGCCTTCTGATACGATACTTGTTTTCAATTTCCACATTTTTTTTATTTCAATTTCATGGTCTTTATATTTTGACAGTTTTTTGAATTCCTTGGTTGCTATGTTACAATCCACTGCACAAGACATATCAATTAATAGACAAGTTTTTTCTTCTTGGTTTTAACAAAAATATCCGGCCTATTTGCTTCAATTTTTCTTTCAGTGTAGATAGTGTAATCCCATAGAATGGTGACATCTTCTATTTCTGTATCTGGTGCTAGGTGATGTTCATACCAGTGTTTGTTTACATATCTTCTATAGTGTTTGCACATTGTCCAGTGAAAATATTGCCACATTCTATCGTAACGATTTTTATATTTATTTGGGGCAAGTACAGAACATCTTGAGATTAGATGGTCTATTGTTTCTTAGTATTTATCACATAACCTGCATTTTGGATCCACATTATTATGTATAATATTTTCCTGAAAGTTCCTAGTGAATTTGCTCTTGTGTAGCAAGAATAAAGCCTTCAGTTTTTTTTTATTATTATTATTATTATTATTATTATTATAAGGTCGTTTTTCATGTCATTATTATATATATTTACTAAAATTAGGTTTTTTTATGGTGTGGGTCCAAAACAGAAGACTATGGATATAACAATTTTTAATTGGCAAAAAAAAACAAAACAAACATGCTGTTTAAAGAATCAATGTTCAGAATGCTGTCTTTTTTTTCTTATTGACTTTGGAAATCAACGACAGCCATCTTTGTTAAATACGTAACTTTCTATCTGATCACTAAAGCTGCAGACATTATTATTACCATTGCCTTCATATTTTGCTATTTTCCTTATTTCAAAGAAACCGTTTAATGTTTCATTACTCATTACGTAATAAACTTTCGAGATCATAATACAGACACACACACAGACATATATATATATATATATATATATATATATATATATATATATATATATATATATATATATATACATACATCCATATATGTTCAATTCGGTGAATATATGAGATGGCATTTATTTATTCATCTATCTCAGAAAACGGCTCCTTTAGAATTCTATTTGCATATTTGAATTACTACAAGAGTTCTATAATTCATCTTTGTATGAATAAATGAATATATATATATATATATATATATATATATATATATATATATATTTGCGTTTGTGTGTGTGTCTGTTTATATTTGCGTTTGTGTGTGTGTTTGTGTGTATGTGTTAGTGTGAGCGTGTGTTTTGTGTGTTTGCGGGTGAATGTGTTAAGTGTGTGTGTTGTCCTGTGTGTATGTTATTATCAAGATATCTAAAATTCTTGATAACTCACAAAAAGCATAGTCACGTATGTTTTTCAAATGCTCTTCCTTTTGTATGCATAAATCGTATGCATAAATTCAGAAATATCCGACTATGGATATATATGTGTGTGTGTAGGTGTGTGTGTGGGTGGGTTTGGGTGTGGGTGTGGATGCACGCAGTTTGTGGAGGTATGAGTTGCGTGCGTATTGGTGCGTGTCAAAAGTTCTGTTCGTATGATTATATCTTTTTCTCATTCTTTTTCATTTTTATTCTTACATTCAATTTCCCAATTTTTTTAAACCTTTTCCTCTTCATACGTGTCTCTCTCTCTCACTCTCTGTATATATATATATATATATATATATATATAGTAACGGACGAATGGCTACGACATATATCTTTTCTTTGGCGATATCACTTTGCACAATATTCTTGAAACTGATTTTTTCGAGTTTATATATATATATATATATATATATATATCAGCAATTGTATATAAACAAAATGAAAGAATAACAAAATAAAAAAATGGCCTTTATCTTTTTTCCTCTAGATTTGGTTCTCCTTTATAAACATCCGGTTTGTACATTGGCGTTTGGGTCCCATTAACGTAAAAAAATATCATTTTAAAAGCAAGTCACTGTTTACAACGTGTCGTTCGAACAGAAATAAATAGCAAGCAAAATTCCTTCGGAATTATTTCAAGGGCATCAGATAGTTTTTCACAGTAGTCAACCATGTAGTAATTAATAAAATGTCAGATATTCAATTAACCCAAATAAAGTACCGTTCACTTTAATACACTTCAAGTATGGTAATCTATATCACTTAGTCCGAAACCTATAAGCTGTAGACGATCCGAATTCCCTGATAGAGCTGGACTCATGGTTTGAATATTGGGCGCTTTGCAAACACCTTGAATTTAAATGTACATCTGAAATTGCATTTCCAATATGAATGTTCTTCTTTATATATATTAACTTTTGTGTGTTATTTAAAGCCACAAAATGTTTTTGTGGGGAAATATTAATGCTTTACTGATAAAATATCTACTAATTAACCCATGGCTAGAAATAAAAAAAACAATTAAGATTAGTTTTTTTTCATTCATAAGTGAATATAACAAACCTGACCAAAATTTGAACTCTGTTCGTAAATTTCCAATACCAAGTCGTTATCCGTTAGATCACCTACTCATCCAAATATGGAGCACGTGGTATTTTCAATAATCAATCTTGATACTGACCAGGCTCAGCGTTGCTTAACTTAAGCTTTCAAGGAAAACCGTTGTTTCAACCTAATATAGCCATCAGCCAATTGATATAAGGAATACATAGGGGACATTTGAATAAAAGATTCAGTCAGTTAAGTGCCATACGTGATACATGCTTGGGCGATCATGTCTCAAAAGTGACATGACTGACTGGGCAGAAGATTATCCCGCAGTAGGTTGCTATTGCTTTCTGTGGTAGATTGGTTGCTAGCCAAAGCTATAGGACCCAATCTGTCCTGTTATTTAACCCATAACTGGAGGGAAGAGACGGATTGATACCTTTTTCAAGATTATTTGCGCGTAAGTGAATGCAGGGAATTCAACTGGAATTCGAACTCGACAACCCGATTTCTTGTTCTGAGTCGATATCCATTGCACCACAACGCACATCTGAACCGCGAATAAAAGATTACATTAAAGTGTTTTAATAGCTAAATCATAAAAAGGATGGTCCTGGGCATGACGGTAAACTGCATCCGGCAGCAATGTCTCTGATTAGGAGGTTGTAAGGAGCATGGAACCACCTCTTAACTGCTGTTGTTCCTAGGACCACCCTGACCCGGAGTGATGGCACCTGTTGGGGTCCCAGCTATGGGCAAGCAGTTAGCCCCAAAACTGGGCTCAAAACACTATGAAAGTATAAAAAAAACTTTTATAGAAACATATACATAAAAATAGATTTTTATAGAAAGATATACATTTTTGAAAGAAAAATATTACCAACAATACATTTTTGAAAGAAAAAAATTATTCTCAGCAAAACTTTTTCAATACAAAACTAGAAGACATTTTTAGTTTTCTAAAATAAAAAAGAATAAAAACAAAAGATTTTAATTCAAATGTGACAAAATCAATCTTCTCATTATAACTGAACATTAAAAAACTTAAAACCCCACCTTTTTGGCATTAAATAACACACATATGCCGTTAAACAAAACTCGAACTCAAACTTATACAAAGAAAGTTTACGTATAAATTCTTACAACAATTCCTCTTTCTTGACATATATTTATTTATTACAATGTTGGATATTTTATAACATAAATGATAAAAAACAAACGAAAAAAAAGCAAAATAAATGATTTGGGTTTTTAATATCTGACGCTCACGCAGCGTATAAAAAACAGAAAGACTGGTGGACGCTGCGAGTCTCCAACCAGGCTAACATAAGGATTAAAGAATAGTCATTTAGAGGGATCATAAAATACAAACCTTCCTAAAACCTGTAGATGATAAGAAATTGTGGAGAGTCATAATCGCGCACATTCTGAAGGGATCCGATAAAGAAAAGAAGTATATTTAACTACCTGTATATCTTTGTTCTTGGGATCAATACAGTGGATAACTACAACAAATCCGAAGAATACTTACCAACAGTCTAAAGGCGCTATCTAAATCTAAACTTATTTATAAATAGAACTTTGTCTGTGTGTGTGTGTGTGTGTGTGTGTGTGTGTGTGTGTGTGTGTGTGTGTGTGTGTGTGTCCGTTACCTATAAACTCCAAAACGGCTGAACCGGTTTTCTTGAAAATTTACACAGTTGTACTATAAGCGTCTGCGAGTGTTCTTAGCTAGGTTTTGTGTCGCTATACCCGCGACAAATATTCGTTCACAAGGCTTGAGTCAACACGTGGTATAATTTTCAGACACTTTCTGATATGGGATATCTTCCTCCAGACCGTTTACATGTGGAAGTCAACCTTCCTGATATGATGAGGAAGCGAGTGTTCTGATCACTCAGTCACGTGTCCATGGAAACAATCGCTATTTAGGGACCGAGAAATTGGTGACGCTCTCTGTTAAAATTTATAAAACCTTTCTCTTCAATCAATTTTTCATGAAAACATCACTTTCAAGTTCAGTACTTGTTATCGCTCTCTCCACTAGTTTTCGGAGTTTCCTTCCTAACTCTTTGTTCAAATTAATGTGGAACGCCATCACTTTAATTTCGTCATAACTTTTTCTTCGAGTTTGTGCGCTATTCATTTTAGTTGTTACTGCTGTTGAATTTTTTGTTATTTTGTACATTTTTTTTTCATGGTAACTGTTCGAATAAATTTTCTGCTATAGTACGTAGACTTTAATAATTTAAGCGCGGTATTCGATTGGGAAGAAGATTTCATCAGTTAGCAAATGATGTGGCTTAATATAGCCATAAGTTCTATGCTAAAACATTTCTTCTCTCATTTTCACCCCAAGCAAGACGGTACCGACACTGATGCGAAGGGAACTACATAAGAAAGTAAAAATTTAGACAAGCAGAGAGTGAAAAGAAAGACGAACTAGTTACAGAAGGTGTCAGAGAAAGGGCAGTAGAAGGATGTGAACACAGGTGTGATGACAGTTGCGAAGGTAGAGAGAAAGGAAAAGAAGTTACACAGGGTGATGTAAAGAGGGCTGGAGTCAAGTGAATAAGAGATGAGAATTGACTTGCATTTAAATTCCCGGAGGTTGCAGCCCTCAGGAAAGCAAGTATACGGAAGGGAGTTCCACAGGCGGGAAGTGCGAGAAAAAATCTGATGGCGTAGAATTGTCGGTTGCATTTGGTTGATTTAACTGTAAAAGGGAGAGAGCTTGTTGCCTGTCTGGTTGCTCGAGTAAATTCTTGTGTAGGGGACACCATTAACCTAAGTTCGTCGGAGCAGAAGCCATGAAAATATTTGTAAAAGAAACAGAGGGAAGCCACATCCCGCGGGAGAGAAAGTGGCTGGAGTCGAGCTTCCAAGTCTGGACCAATCACATTACAGATTCTCCTTTGGAGCCTGTCGATAACACTGAAATGAACAGCAGGGGCACCTAACCAGATATGTCAACAGTATTTCATGCACGGTCGGATGGCTGATTTGTATATGTGCAGGATGGATTCAGGCCGAAAAAACCTCCTGGCCTAACACAGTGACCCAACCTTCCTAGCAGTAAATTTAGCTATTGACTCAATGTAGTGATTCCACTTGAGGTCGGAAGATAGGGTCAGACCAAGGTGGTGCAGTGTATTGCTTTCAGGGAGACTTGCTTGGTTCATGCTTATGGGGGGCAGGAGAGATTGCCTGTGATGTTTGACTGACAGCAGTTTCGTTTTAGAAGCTTTGAAATTTACGAACCACTTCTTACCCCAGTCCACCACTGAATGGGGGTCCTTCTCAAGATCAGCAGCGAGGTTATGTTTGTCCGCCTCACTTGATTTCTTAATGATGGGGTAGTAAATGGTGGTGTCATCTTCGTAGATGCCTACTTGAGATTTGATCACGTCTGGAAGATCATTTTAAACAACTTCCTAAATTTCCTTTCAAGTTTTTTCTTTAAAAATTTGAATGCAATGTCAATTCGGTCGTTATCTCTTGTCTTCTTTTCTTGTTTTCACCCCCTTAAAAATATTTGTTTTAATTGCTACGTTTCTTGAAAGTTCTCAAGTGATGTGTTTTCTATTTTTTGGTACAGTTCTTTGGGATTCTGTAGCGCCAGTCTAAAAGGTTGGGCGAAGAATATTTCTCCCTAATAACTTCAGGTTTTATTCAGTCAAACCCAATTTAACCGTTGGTCTGAAAAACAGTTGTACACAGCTGATAGTTTAGATATATCTGACCAAGTTAATATTTTGGTTATTTAACAACTTGCAGTATTGGGCGAAACTACCTCTCGTGAATCCGATTCGATGCGCAACTACCTTACCTCATATACTATATCAATTACATGTCATTCACGCGTCTTCTTTAGTGTTGTGACGTTTCAGGAAGTAGGCGATCATGGATTCCACTTGTCCCTTTTCTTTGTCGCTCTTAAATTTTTTTATCTTGGTATCTCTCCCAAACCACGTTTTTCTATCCACTTGTTCAGGACCATCAAGTATATCTCGGGCTGTTTTCTCTTGCGTCTCATTCTCACATGTCAGTATTAGATTCTCTAAGCCTTCTTTCTTCATTACATGTCCCAGATACCTCAGCTGTCTCTTCCTGATACTAAGTATAATTTTCTTTTACGTTTGCGTCCTTTCAAAAACCTTGTTGTTTCTGACATGTTTAGTCCATGGCGTCCTCAGTATCCTCCTGAAGAACCACATTTCCAAAGCTTCTTTTTCATCTTTTAGGCGATCATCTAGCATTTACTGCCATATTGATGGACAGATATCACATAACTATCCGGTACTTTTTTAAATTAAAACTTCCTGATTATCAGTTCTCTCCACAGCCTTTGAAATGCATTCTTGGCCATACCAATAGCCTCCAGATCTCAGTGTCTCACTTTCTGTGCTCTGATAGAAATGTTGTGACGAATCTTTGTCGCGAAGTTGTTGTGATCAGTTTGGACCAGAAAGAAAGACGCGGAAAACAAGAAGCTAGGTTGAACCAGTGTATTAGAATAACAGAACATATATACAAATACGAGTGTTAGTAGTCAGTAAATCGAAGTGGAAATCCAAACGGTATAGTTACGCTGCGTCTCGGCTGTCAGTCGATTGCCACTTGACTGCGTCAAAACTGTGTCCTCCGAAATCACTCAGGTTAGTATTTATTGAGAAGAAAGGTTGTCGAGCATTTCTATCCAGTTTTTTTTTTGGCGTCATCCTTACACATATTCTAAATTTGTTATAACTCATCTATGCCTAGAGGTATTTGAAGTTAGAGAATGCTGGACAATATCATCAAAAATAAAGGAAAAACGTGAAGCAACTGAAATGTGGCTCTACGGAAGGGTGGTGCGCACATCATGGATCGAGCAGGTGAGCAATTGTAAGTTTTTGGAAAGGATGGAAACGAAAAGAAAATTAATACTGAGCATCAGGAAGAGACAAATAAAGTTCCTGGGACATGCAGTGAGGAAGGAAGGCTTGGAGAACCTGATACTAACAGGCCAGATAGAGGGGGAAATAGACTGAGGAAAGCAGCGGATAACATATTTGAAGGGTCTGAGTAGGTGGATGACAGAACGGGGTTGCGTGGTGTTACAGGAGAAGGAATGCTAAGAGCCACCAGCGATAGGGGGATGTGGAAAGACATGATTGCCTACGCCCTGAACGGACAAGGCATACAGAAGAAGAAAAAGAGTTCCACATGAAGTTTTATGATGGATCTAAGGTAGTTGTCATACATAAAGTATATGTGTATTTTGCATGTCCGTCTATACTAATTGACTTATAAAAGCACTAGCAGTATAGCCCGGCGTTGGCTGGGGTGTAATGAAAGCTTTAAAACTAATCCCTGGTCCTGGAGCTCAGACTCTTTGGACGTTGGCACGAAAGACTAAAAAGCAATTAAAGCAATTAAATTGTTTTCAATTAAAGCGAAACCGTAGACTGAAAGAAAAATGAATGGATGTAAGTCAAATTTTGATTTGCTGGTATCGATATCAAATATATTTTTTCGTCATAAACTGAATTTTTAATAGATAAATAAGTTCTCTGAGTAAATGGTATCATGGCTGAGACTAAGAACTACAATTATACCAACTTAGAATCAAACCCGAAGCAAAAACTAAAATAAAAGGGCTGAAAAAAATACAGACATACAGGTAGATAAACAGACACACACACAAACATCTTGCCTTTTATATATATATATATATATATATTAGCGATTTTCTGTACTATTGTAAGAACTTCAACCTTGAAATTTGTGAATATCGTTTCTTATGTCTTTGTCTATGAGAGCATCAAATTTGATTAAAATCGGACCACTCCTTCAAAAACCCGATTTTTTCGATTATCGATTTCGATATTTATCGGGAGTATCGCGGCACAAAACCTAGCTAAGAACACTCGCAGACGCTTATAGTATAACTGAGTAAATTTTCAAGAAAATTGGTCCAGCCGTTTCAGAGTCTATTGGTAACGGATACACACACAGACACACACACACAGACAAAGTTCCATTTATAAATAAGTTTACATTGAATAATATCGAATGAAAGAATTAATAATTTCAAAACTACATTAAAAACAAATAGAGAAAGTGAATACATTTGGACAGTGTAGAGTATTGCTTGTTTATGATGATGACGGGACTAAATCTCCGTGTTTGTTTAGGAAGCAAGTATATCACTCTCAAACAAATACACGCACTCCGCGTTTCTCCTCTCTTTCTCTCTCTCTCTCTCTCTCTCTCTCTCTCACTCACACACAGAAACGCTCATTTGCAGGTCACTATATCGATTAAAATTTTATTAAAGAACATTTCTCATTTAATTGTGATCTTAGAGAGTAGCTTGCTCGCTTTTTGTCTTAGTTGGGCGGATGCTAAGCTGGATGCACATAAATAATCGTTTCGCTGTAGTTCGTTTCGTTTCGGTTGGTCACTATTTATTCACAACCCGAGAAGATAACCAACATATTATTATTGTGCCATTTTTCATCATCATTCGATATCTACTATGGTCGCTCTACCTACCAAGTCTGCGGGAAGACCTGAGGCATGTCATGGTGTGTTGTTATAGCTCCATTTCATGTTTTTCTATCTCTCATAACATCCCAAGCGTTACATAAGACAAAGTTCTCCTTAGTGTGTTGGCTGTACTTAACAAGCCATTTTTTGTATATCTCTTAAGCTGGAGTTTCCAGGGATTCTTTCAATGTGTTGTTTTGTTCTGTTTTTGTCATTCCAAGTGCACCTACTATCACTAGTACGATTCTTGTTTTCAATTTCCACATTTTTAGGACTTTATATTTTGACAGTTTTCGAATTTCTTGGTTGCTATGTTAAAATCCGCTGGACAAGCCATATCAATTGATACGCAAGTTTTTTCTTTCTGGTTTTTAACAATAATGTCCGGTCAATTTGCTTTAATTTTTCTGTCTGTGTAGATAGTGTAATCCTATAGAATCGTGACATCTTCTATTTCTGTAACCGGTGCTGGGTGATGTTCATACCAGTGTTTGTTTACAAATTTTCTATAGTGTTTGCACATTGTCCAGTGTAAACATTGCGACATTCTATCGTGACGATTTTTATATTGATTTGGGGCAAATACAGAACATTCTGAGATTAGATGGTCTATTGTTTCTTGGTATTTATCACAGAAACTGCATTTTGGATCCACATTATTATGTATAATATTTGTCTGAAAGTTCCTAGTAAAAAGACTGGTTTTGCGCTGCAGGAATAAACCTTCATTTTCAGACTTTAATCCAGATGCACGTAACCATCGATGAGTATTAACTCTATCAAGATTGGGTTACTAGCACATTTTGGACATTGGTTTGTCTTGCCGGCGTTATTTCATCTGTTCAAGGGCTTAATCTTTGACTTTCATTTTCATATTTTTTGCCGCAATAGTTGGTTCTTGGCTTTTGCTTCAGGTGCCACACTTTCGAGATTTCCGTTTGAAGGTTCTTGAATTTTGACATTTTTTGAAGATCTTCAAAAATACATTACAATCAGCAGGAACTTCCATGTCAATAAGAAAGCACAATCTGTTTTTGTGGTCTTTGATCTCGATGTTTTTGCGAAGGGTTTTGATTATGCTGTCTGTGCGTGTAGTCGAGGCCTATGAAATTGTTCAGTCATTTATATGCCATACGTGATACATGCTTGGGCGATCATGTCTCGAAAGAGACATGACTGACTGGGCAGAAGATTATCCCGCAGTAGACTGGTTGCCGACCAAGGCTATAGAACCCAATCTGTCCTATTATTTAACCCATAACTGGAAGGAATAGACGGATTAATACCTTTCCCAAGGGTATTTGCGCTTAAGTGAATGCAATGAATTCGCCTGGAATTCGAACTCGGTTCCCCGATTTCTCGTTCCGGGCCGATATCGAATGCACCACAGCGCACATGTCCTATAACCGGGTCTGCGTGATGTTCATACAAATTTCTTGCATTGTCTCTCAGGTAAAAATTTCATATTTTCCAGTGTAGACATTGGCTGCCTTTGTAATCTTTACTTTTCTCATGCAAGCGTTTCTGTATTTCTCCCACTGCATTTCATTTTTGCCATTTTTTTAGATCATGATTCGCTTGCTCTTTTTCATCTAACTGAATTTATTTTTTGAATTTGCTGACTTCCTTTATTGCTGAATAATGTTTTTCATTTCTTTCATGGTCTTTGAAACAGATTATCATTTAATCTTCTGTAGATTTTAGGTATTTTTGAAGATCGATTGATGTAGTTTTGTAAGTCAGTTCTAGCTGAACTAATATTCTACCTCCTTCAGATCTGAACACATATATCGCCCGGTTCACACTCCACCCACGTCTATTGAACAGGTGAAGAGGCTCATCCCTTGTTCCCTGGTTAGGATGTGGTTTCCGGCTTTCTCTTTTCCAATCTTTTCACTCTTACGGAGCCCCCTCTCAAATACCCTTGGAAAAAGTATTAATCCGTCTATTCCTTGCAGTTATGGGTTAAATAATAGGACAGATTGGGTTCTATAGCCTTGGTCGGCAGCAAGTCTACCGTAGAAAGCAATGGCAACCTACTGCGGGATAATCTTCTGCCCAGTCAGTCATGTCTCTTTCGAGACATGATCGCCCAAGCGTTTATCACGTATGGCACTTAACTGACTGACTGAATATAATAGTTGAAAACAATTAAAACTTCTGGTCATAAAGTGGGGGATTTGTTTTCTATTGTTATGAAGTAATAAACTGATCCCCCAATAAATACTAGCCAGCTAGTCTACCACAGAAAGCAATGGCAACCTACTGCGGGATAATCTTCTGCCCAGTCAGTCATGTCTCTTTCGAGACATGATCGCCCAATCGTGTATCACGTATGGCACTTAACTGACTGATAATATAAATAGGCTCTATTGAAAATTGCTTGAAAGCAAATCGCATCTGCTATTAACCACATTTCTTCATTATTATTAACAATAATAATTCCTCAGTTATTAATATAATAACGACAATAATAATTGAAGCCAAAAATGTTGACAATTAAAAACCTCTTTTTTGTTGTGGCTGCCCTTGCTGATTATAATCACTCAGCTAAGTGCCACACATGATACCTCATTGGGTAACCATGTCTATTCACAAAATGTTCGCCTAAATAACCGTTGAGTCTTTCCGTTAAGTGTCATACGTGATACACGTTTTGAACGATCATATCTCTTTCGATCCATGTCTATAGGCATTAGGTTTTCTCGAAGTTGTTTGTCATTTCTTTTTGCGATAGTCCGGTTGCCAACAGAAGTTACAGAACCCAATCTGTCCTACTTTTCAACCCATAGCTGCAGGGAAAAGGGATGGATAAATACTGTTTTCAAAGGTATTTGCCCGTAAATAAATGTAACGAATTCTACTGGAATTCGAACATGGCCCTCCGATTTTCCGTTACATTGCACCACAACGCATATCCTAACGCTGACCGTCAAACCAAGGTAAAATATATGTTAAAGTTAACGATAATACGAAGGTCAAATACATCTTAACAATTAAAAAGTTCACCACCCTCCTGGTTTACGTTTCGAGGATGTGGCACGGTCAGGCCACTGTTGTTCCATTGGGTTGTTGCGGTTTCTTGTCACCAAACATAAAGTCATATATTGAAAAAAGAAATGAAATAAAACCAAGTTTGAATAATTGGTTTTATTCCTCTTTATATTCGCTTCAAAATTCTGCGCTCTTTGGTACTGGAATAATCCTTCAAATAAGGAATTTTGTTTTCATCCAGGAAAGATTAAGTGAAGTCAGTCAACACAGACAAAATTAGTTTATATATGGTAGACATTTTATTAGCCTATAAGTTTCTAGATCATCTCTTTTAGATGTAGAAGATATGTAATACCGTCATTGGTGCATCTGGAATTTTATTGGAATTAGTTAGCGCAAGAATTTTATGAATTTATGACAGACGCTAGAGCTGAGAATTTGAGTACTTTGCATTGCCTGGTGATTACCATTTTGGGGATTATATTATAGAATGACATATATTATTCTTAGTTATATATTTTTTCTTGTACAAGTTTACCTTTCCTTATTTTCTTGTTCTCGCTTAATCTACTCTCCATTGGCATCATTTTCCTTTCGGCTGATCAAAATCAGACTGTAAAGTGCCATTCGTACTACACTCTTAGGCGATCATGTCTCTTTCAATCCATGACTGAAATAGGATTTTCCCGCAGTAGATTTGTGTCTGCGGCAGACTTGTTGTAGACCAAAGCTATAGAAGCCAGTATGTTCTGCTATTTAACCCAGAGCAGAAGGGAGAAGAGATGGATTAATATCTTTCCCATATCTTTCGGCTTTCTGATTTCTCGTCACGATATCCACTGCACAACAAGGTACATTCTAATATTCTTTCAATATTTATCCTAAAATATTTACACTTTTTCAATAGATGACGGGTTTTTTTTTTGTCTCTGTAACTTGTTTTCCAATTTTCTTCAAAATTATTGAAGTCTGTTTAAAATGTGCGTTGTGGCGCAGTGGATATCGGCTCGGAACGAGAAATCGGGGAACCGAGTTCGAATTCCAGTTGAATTCATTGCATTCACTTACGCGCAAATACCCTTGGGAAAGATATTAATCCGTCTCTTCCCTCCAGTTATGGGTTAAATAACAGGACAGATTGGGTTCTATAGCCTTGGTCGGCAACCAGTCTACCGCAGAAAGCAATGGCAACCTACTGCGGGATAATCTTCTGCCCAGTCAGTCATGTCTCTTTCGAGACATATCGCCCAAGCGTGTATCGCGCATGGCACTTAACTGACTGACTAACTGTTTAAAATAGCTTATTTCATTGATAAACCTACAACGCTTTTCATATTGATTTGTTCCGTGACTTTACTTGCAAATTTTGCTTAAGCATTTCATTGATTGGTAAAATTTTATTTACATTGTCCTCATATTACTGTCATGTTTAAGACTCTTCGACGGTTGAATGCTCGGGCCTTCTTCAGATATTAGGAATTTCGAAACGAACCTTTTATTTTGATCATTGGGTATATCATTCTCATTTCATATGTTATTGCACTATTCCATGAAGTTACCTCCCTTTAATTCAACTCTCTAAGTTGTTTTGTTCAACACTGCTGTAGATAGGAATTGAACTCAGAAGTTTTTCGGTTAAGTCACCGGAACTAATCAATTCTTACAAGAACAATGGTAATAAAGATGAGAACAATGTAAATACTGTAAATACTACCTTATCTCAGAAGTATAAACAAATACTGCATTTTATTTCCTCCTTTCATTTTATCTTTCTTCTTGAAATTCGTGACATTATTATTATTATTATTATTATTATTATTATTATTTTTCATCATATTTCTATTTCTGCTATGGTCGCACTACCAATCAAGTCAGCGGAAAAACCTAAGGCAGGTCGTGGCGTGTTATTATGGCTCCATTTCATGTTTTTTTCTATCTTTCCCATCATCCCTAGCGTGACATAGACAAAGTTCTCCTTAGTGTGTGGGCTGTACTTAATAAGACAATTTTTTGTATATCTTTTAAGCTGGGGTTTCCAAGGATTCTTTCAATGTGTTGTTTTATTCCATTTTTTATCCTTCCAAGTGCACCTACTATCACTGGCACAACTCTTGTTTTCAATTTCCACATTTTTTCTATTTCAATTTCCAGGTTTTTGTATTTTGACAGTTTTTCAAATTCCTTGATTATTATTATTATCATTATTATTATTATTATTATTATTTCGATTTCTGCTATGGTCACACTACGTACAAATTCTGCGGGAAGATTATAGGCTAGTAGTGGTGTGTTCTTATGGCTACATTTCATGATTTGTTTTTCTAACTCCAATAACATCAGTAGCGTTATATGGGCAAATTTCTTCTTAGTGTGTAGGCTGTAATTATCAATATATTTTTTCGTATTTCTCTAAAGCTAGGATTTTCAGGTATTTTTTCAATGTGTTTCTGGGCGCGTCTGTTATGTACTTTTTTTTTTAATTTCCACACTGTTTTTCTATTTCGATTTCTCGGATTTATACTTCGATAGTTTTTCTGATTTCTTGGTTGCTATGTTACAGTCAGCTGGACAAGCCATATCAATTATTAGGTAAGATTTTTCATTTCGGATTTTTGCAATAATTTCCAGCCTATTTGCTTCAATCTTCATGTCTGTGAAGATGGTGCAATCCAATAGAATTTTGATGTCTTCTATTTCTGGAACTGGTGCTTGATGTTCATACTATTGTTTGTTAAAATCTTTTCCAAAAGTTTTTACACGTTGTTCAGTCTAATTGTTGCCTACTTCTGTCCTGACGATATTTATATTCATTTCTCTCAAGTACAGAACATCCTGAAATTCGATAGTCATTCGTTTCCTGATATTTGTAAAAGAACCTGCAGATTATATGATATTTTTTGTCTATATCTCTGAGATGAGGTAGTATTTACAATATTTACAGTATTTGGACTATTGTTCTCATCATTGTTGCCATTTGTACCACGTTTCGGTCGTTGTACGCTTCGGCCTTCTTCAGGTGCTACGATTTTCGAACAGAAGCCTCTATTACAATCACTGGAGTATATAATTCTTATTCCTTGCCTAGAGCCTCTTTTATAGCCACTGGGCCATTTGTGCTTAACCCTCGAAAACTAACCATGAGTATATAGTACTCAGCGTAAGTGACGCCAATTTAATTGCAATTTTCAGTACCCGATTTTCTTACCTAAATGATATGTTTTTAATTTCATATTAATGTTAAGTACAAAGATTGAAGCGTTTGCACGCAAAATATTTAAAATAAAGATTTATATTTAATATTGTTTTGATCTTTTCAAAATCGGATATCATATACCCATAGTTAGTAGCGGTGTAATTTTAATTGATGTTTAGTTTTTCAGGGTTAAGGAGGAGATATAAACGTTGGTTATTTCCTGTGATTTAACCCAAAGAGTTGTGAGTTCAATACCAGGCTACAGCAGTGGTGAATAAGTAACTAACGGGGTAAAAAGGAGATAACTCATGACTACCAGAACAGAAGAGACTCTTGGCAAGGAGTAAAGATGATATACTCCAGTGATTTTAATGATGGGTTTGGTTCCAAATTCCTATCTTCTGACGAAAGCCGGAGCTAACAACGGCCAAAACTGATGACAACATTGAACTTAGCTCACTCGTGCCCCCTATATATGAATTAACTCGAACCACAAATTTTAGCAACAGTTTCACTGCGAAACTAATAAAATGTAAACGCAAATTCTACTCCAGTAGCTTCTTTTCTCGCACTTCCTGCCTGTGGAATTCTCGCACTTTCCGCATGTGGAATTCCCTTCCGTTTATTTGCTTCTTCGACAGCTACAATCTCCAAGAATTTAAATGTAAAATCAATAGTCATCTCCTATCTCACTAACCTGCATCCTGTCTCTCTCTCATGCTTCTTTCTCCGTCCACTCTACTCTTATCAGTATTATCATCCTTCTCTTACACACTTCCTGGCACCTCTTATAACCTGTCACTATTTCTCATAACTTTCCTCATATGTAACCCCCCGGCATACCAGTACACTGCCTTGCTTGAGGAGATATGATTATAAAAAAGAAAAAAAACAATATGAGGACAATAGTCTGAATAATGTAAATACTGTACATGATATTTGCCTGAAAGTTCTTAGTGAAAAAACTCTGGCCTTGCGCTGCAAGACTAAAGACTTCTGTTTCAACACTTAACACCGATGCTCCTAACCATCGATGTGTGTTAAATTTATTATTATTATTATTTGCACGGTTTTTGTCTTCAGCCTAAATAATAGGTTACAAATGTTCTCAGGTCGTATCATGTCGGATAGAGAACATCTTCTTTGTTGCCGTACCCAAGAGTACATGATTCTGAAGCAATTCAATGCTAGGCTTTATTCCAATTTTTTTTCAATTAAAGTCGTCCAACGTTGCCGCATCTGTCAATCCCTAGACGGACTATAAAATGAAAATCACTATTTGCGCTTTTCATCATATAAGTGATTTCTTTTTTAAATGCATTGATCCTATCTTCGGCATAAATAATTAACATGTTGTCGCCATAATAAACATATCTAGTAATTTAAATTTAAATGTAAAGAAAAATTCTGGTTTTTAATTTTATTGTCCAGTATTTGTCCAGTTATCATTGAGATGTCGAGTTCCAATGATAACTGGAACAATACTAGACTATATATTGGCAAGGTAAATCCGGAAATTATTTGTATTTCTTAAACTTTGATTTTTTTTATTTTGTAATTAATGTCAGCAGGAATTGCTACATTGATGCGGTATTTTGCCAATATTTTGTGCTCTCAAATATTATTATTATGTCATTTTGTCATCATATTTCGATTTCTGCTTTGGTCTCACTACCAACCAAGTCTGCGGGGAGACCTAAGGCAGGTCGTGGCGTGTTGTTATGGCTCCATTTCATGTTTTTCTATCTTCCCTATCATCCCTAGCATTACATAGATAAAGTTTTCCTTAGTGTGTGGGCTGTACTTAATAAGACAATTTTTTGTATATCTCTTAAGCTGGGATTTCCAGGGATTCTTTCAATGTGTTGTTTTGTTCCATTTTTATCATTCCAAGTGCACCTACTATCACTGGCACAACTCTTGTTTTCAATTTCCACATTTTTTCTATTTCAATTTCCAGGTTTTTGTATTTTGACAGTTTTTCAAATTCCTTGATTGCTATGTTACAATCCGCTGGACAAGCCATATCAATTAATAGACAAGTTTTCTCCTTCTGGTTTTTAACAATAATGTCTGGCCTGTTTGCTTCAATTTTTCTGTCTGTGTAGATGGTGTAATCCCATAGAATGGTTACATCTTCTATTTCTGTAACCGGTGCTGGGTGATGTTCATACCAGTGTTTGTTTACAGCTTTTCCATAATGTTTGCACATTGCCCAATGTAAATATTGCCCAACTCTATCGTGGCGATTTTTATATTTATTTGGAGCAAGCACAGAACAGCCCGAGATTAGGTGGTCTATTGTTTCTTGGTGTTTATCACAAAACCTACATTTTGGATCCATATTATTATGCATAATATTTGCCTGAAAGTTTCTCGTGAAAAGACTCTGGTCTTGTGCTGCAAGAATAAAGCCTTCAGTTTCAGAATTTAATCCAGATGCACGTAACCATCGATGAGCATTAACATTGTCAACATTGGATTTATTGGCACGTTCTGGATATTGGTCATGCAGAGGTTTGTCTTGCCAGCGCTGTTTCATCTGTTCAAGAGCTTTATCTTTGGCTTTCATTTTCATATTTTTTGCCGCAATAGTTGGTTCTTGGCTTCTGTTTTGCTTTTCTACAGAATCTACTAACTGTAAATCTTGTTTGTATTTACTGCCTTCTTTTATTATTGAATATTTTTTCTTTCTTTCTTCATGTTGCCTTACTAATTGTCTCATCCAATCCTTTGTTGTTTCTATGTATGTTAGTAAGCCAATAGTTGTTGTCTTGTATGACAATTCCAGCTGAATAAGACCTCTTCCACCTTCTTTACGGGGTATGTATAGACGGTCTACATCAGCCTTTGGATGATGCATCTTATGCTTAGAAAGAAGCTTTCTTGTTTTAGCATCCATTCGCCTGATGTCGTTTAGAGTCCAGTTTAAGATGTTAAAGCTATATTGGACAACTGGGATTGCAAGGCTATTAATGGCCATAACTCTGTTCTGAGAATTCAATTCAGTTTTTAATATCATTCGTAATCTTCTATAGTACTCTTTATGCACTATTTCTTTCATTTTTTATGGTGAATGTTTTCACTCTCATTTACACCTAGGTATTTATAAGCTTCTTCTGGTTTCAATTCTTTTATTGTTACAGCAGGGTCTAGGCTAATTGAGGATGTTTCTTGTATTGATCCACGTAAAACTGTAGCTTTAGCACATTTATTCAAATTGAATTTCATTCCAATGTCTTCGCTGAAGCATTTTACAGTTTGCAGAAGACCTTCCAGCTCATTATCATTCTTAGCATATAACTTTAAGTCATCCATGTAAAAAAGATGGCTTATTTTCTTTTGGCCTATTTTATAACCACATTCTGTCTTATTAAGTTGACTGGTTAGTGCTATTAATGATATGCAGAATAGTAAGGGAGATAAAGAATCGCCTTGAAATATACCTCTTTTGATGTTTATTTCATCAGACTTATAGGTTCCATTTATATGATTGAGGTAAAGGGTTGTTTTCCATATAGACATGCACTGTTTGATGAAATTGATGATGACGGGCGATATCTTGTATATATTTAAAGTCTTTAAAATCCATTCATGTGGCACACTATCGAATGCCTTTCGATAATCTATCCAGGCTGTACTAAGATTTTTCTTTGTACTGTAGCAGTTTTCCAGGATCATTTTGTTAATTAGCAATTGGTCTTTATATCCATAACAGCCACGTTTGCACCCTTTTGTTCAAGCGGTATCATGTTATTTTTTTCTAAGAATAAATATGTCTGTTTTGTTAAAATAGATGTTAATAGTTTATATGTTGTCGGAAGACATGTAATTGGTCTGTAGTTTTTCGGGTTGTTTGTGTCGCCATTCTTGGGTAGAAGAAATGTAATTCCTTTGGTCATCCATGCAGGAATTTTAGTGGGATCGTCAACCATTTCTTGAAGATATTTGGCTAGTTTTTTATGTGCTCTATTTAAATAATATAGCCAAATGTTAGGAATTTTATCTATACCTGGGAATTTCCAATTGTGTGCTTTTTTTAGTGCAAATTTAACATCCTCTTCTGTAATTCCAGCCCATGTCTGTTCTGGTTTATTTCTCATTATTATTATGTCATTTTTCATCATATTTCGATTTCTGCATTGGTCTCACTACCAGCCAAGTCTGCGGGGAGACCTAAGGCAGGTAGTGGCGTGTTGTTATGACTCCATTTCATGTTTTTCTATCTTCCCTATCATCCCCAGCATTACATAGATAACGTTTTCCTTAGTGTGTGGGCTGTACTTAATAAGACAATTTTTTGTATATCTCTTAAGCTGGGGTTTCCAGGGATTCTTTCAATGTGTTGTTTTGGTCCATTTTTTATCATTCCAAGTGCACCTACTATCACTGGCACAACTCTTGTTTTCAATTTCCACATTTTTTCTATTTCAATTTCCAGGTCTTTATATTTTGACAGTTTTTCAAATTCCTTGATTGCTATGTTACAATCCGCTGGACAAGTTTTCTCCTTCTGGTTTTTAACAATAATGTCTGGCCTCTTTGCTTCAATTTTTCTGTCTGTGTAGATGGTGTAATCCCATAGAATGGTTACATCTTCTATTTCTGTAACCGGTGCTGGATGATGTTCATACCAGTGTTTGTTTACAGCTTTTCCATAATGTTTGCACATTGCCCAATGTAAATATTGCCCAACTCTATCGTGGCGATTTTTATATTCGTTTGGGGCAAGCACAGAACAGCCTGAGATTAGATGGTCTATTGTTTCTTGGTGTTTATCACAAAACCTGCATTTTGGATCCATATTATTATGCATAATATTTGCCTGAAAGTTTCTCGTGAAAAGACTTTGGTCTTGTGCTGCAAGTATAAATCCTTCAGTTTCAGACTTTAATCCAGATGCACGTAACCATCGATGAGTATTAACTTTGTCAACATTGGATTTATTGGCACGTACTGGATATTGGCCATGCAGAGGTTTGTCTTGCCAGCGCTGTTTCATCTTTTCAAGAGCTTTATCTTTGGCTTTCATTTTCATATTTTTTGCCGCAATAGTTGGTTCTTGGCTACTGTTTTGCTTTTCTACAGAATCTACTAACTGTAATTCTTGTTTGTATTTACTGCCTTCTTTTATTATTGAATATTTTTTCTTTCTTTCTTCATGTTGCCTTACTAATTGTATCATCCAATCCTTTGTTGTTTCTATGTATGTTAGTAAGCCAATAGTTGTTGTCTTGTATGACAATTCCAGCTGAATAAGACCCCTTCCACCTTCTTTACGGGGTATGTATAGACGGTCTACATCAGCCTTTGGGTGATGCATCCTATGCTTAGAAAGAAGCTTTCTTGTTTTAGCATCCATTCGCCTGATGTCGTTTAGAGTCCAGTTTAAGATGTTGAAGCTATATTGGACAACTGGGATTGCAAGGCTATTAATGGCCATAACTCTATTCTGTGAATTTAATTCAGTTCTTAATATCATTCGTAGCCTTCTATAGTACTCTTTACGCACTATTTCTTTCATTTTTTTATGGTGAATGTTTTCGCTCTCATTTACACCTAGGTATTTATAAGCTTCTTCTGGTTTCAATTCTTTTATAGTTACAGCAGGGTCTAGGCTAATTGAGGATGTTTCTTGTATTGATCCACGTAAAACTGTAGCTTTAGCACATTTATTCAAATTGAATTTCATTCCAATGTCTTCGCTGAAGCATTTTACAGTTTGCAGAAGACCTTCCAGCTCATTATCATTCTTAGCATATAACTTTAAGTCATCCATGTAAAATAGATGGCTTATTTTCTTTTGGCCTATTTTATAACCACATTCTGTCTTATTAAGTTGACTGGTTAGTGCTATTAATGATATGCAGAATAGTAAGGGAATTATTATCATTATTATTATTATTATTATTATTATTATTAAATTGATAACAGGAGAATTATTATTGTTCATAATAATGAAAGGGGTGCTTAATTACAGATGCGATTTCTTGAAATTTCATTTTCAATTAAGTCTATTTATAGTATAAAAATACCTATAATTATATTTTATTCAGTAGTATAAAACAATTTAATTCATCAGACCCGCCAACTAGTCCCCTACACTTAGTAATGAGATGTTCTTGTTATGAGATCTCCCCTTAGTATATGAAAATAGACTCGACTAAGTATACATATACTCCTGCCATAGAGAGAACAGCGCTTGAGTGTTATAATAGAGTACCGGACTGATACGTAAGTTACCGAGAGATACCGAAGTTACCCAGAGACTACCGCATCAGAAGTCAGACTAGCTCTGAGCTCCACTCAGCTAGAATAATATACACGGATATACTATTTCCAAAGACTGCACTTCAAGACTTGTATACATTTATTTCTTACTAATAGTATTCCTGCATTTACAAACCTACGTTCAAGTTTTTATATTACTTTCAATATAACCTACTTTTCTATCTCCATATCTTGCACCTCCTGCCTGTTAAATTCCGTACCGTATCCTTGCTTCCTTGATAGCTACAATCTCCAACAATTTAAATGCAATGTCGATTGTCATCACTTATCTCCTTGACTAGTATTCTTTCCCTGAAGACCCTTGTATCATGTTGTTTTCCTCGCCCACTCTACTCTCATGCACCTCTCTTATAAAACACACAGACACACAGACACACACACACACACACACACACACACACATATATATATATATATATATATATAACGGTCATGTCACGTTGAATACACCGGTTCCCGCTCGATCACCGAAGTTGAGCCTGGTCAGTACTTAGGTGGGTGACCACTTGTGAATACCAGGTGTTGTTAGCGTTCACGGATGTGCGTTGTGGTGCGGTGGATGTCGGCTTGGAGGGGGAAATCGGTGAGCCGAGTTCCAATTCCAGTTGAGCACACTGCATTCACTTGCGCACTGGTACCCTTGGGAAAGGTATTAATCCGTCCGTTCCCTCCAATTATGGGTTAAATAATTGAGGTCCGCTGTTCATGCGATCTGTGGCAGATTTCTGCACCGATTGTTTGTTATCAGCGGTTCCAAAAAGTGTGGATGGTACTACACAATGCCTTCACCACTATAAACAAATCTTCGTGTGGATGTTTTACTAAGGTTAGACCCTCATACATCGAAATCGATGGGAGAGTCCATAATATAAACTTATTTATAAATGGAACTTTGTCTGTGTGTGTGTGTGTGTGTGTGTGTGTGTGTGTGTGTGTGTGTGTGTCCGTCCGTCATAGATTCCGAAACGGCCGAACCGATTTTCTTGGAAATTTACACAGTTGTACTATAAGCCTCTGCGAGTGTTCTTAGCTAGGTTTTGTGACGAGGTACCACCGATAAATATCGAAAATCGATAATCGAAAAAATCGGGTTATAGAAGGAGTGGTCCGATTTTAATCAAATTTGATATACTCATAGACAAAGATATAAGAAACGATATTCAGAAGTTGCAAGGTTGCAGTTCTTACAATAGTGCAGAAAATCGATAATATATATATATAAGGCAAGATGTTTGTGTGTGTTTCTGTTTATATGCCTGTATGTCTATATTTTTTTCAGCCATTTTATTTCAGCTTTTGCTTCGGATTTGGCTCTAAGTAGGTATAATTGTAGTTCTTAGTCTCAGCCATGATACCATTTCCTCAGAGGACTTATTTAGACTTCAAAATTCTGTTTACGACGAAAGAAACTTATTTGATATCGATACCAGGAAATCAAAATTTGACTTACATCCATTAATTTTTCTTTCAGCCTACGGTTTCACTGGAAACAACTATTGCTTTTTAGTCTTTCGTGCCAACGTCCAAAGAGTTTGATCCCCAGGACCATGGATTAGTTTTAAAGCTTTCATTGCACCCGAGCAACGCTGGGCTATACTGCTAGTATATATATATATATACTAGGGGCGATTGGTAAATTGTCGTAATTATTTTATTATTTCAAATATTCTTTAGGCTGAGTCTGAGCTCCAGGACTATGGATTAGTTTTAAAGCTTTCATTACACCCGAGCAACGCTGGGCTATACTGCTAGCATATATATATATACATGTATATATGTATGTATATGTATTCTAATTCTGAAGAATGTTGCATAATCGACTGATTTTTTTAATTACAATATTCAAAAACTCTGAAAGTCAAAATTTCTTCGCTTTGAACAACATATTTATTATTCTTTTAATTTTCAGTGTTGTAAAAATAGATATTTTATATTACTGAAAAATGTAGCCTTTGAGTTGCTTTACAATTTTTACAGATGAAAGCAATTTTATAGCATTATGTAATATTTATTCGATATATAGTGGAAAGTTATCTCTGGAGAAAACAACATCAAATGTTCTCCTATTGCGTATAAAAGTCGTCGTATTATTTTTGACTTATATAAATTGTCCATCATTCTTTTGATTTCCTCTCACAGATTCCATCAAATAGTTTCCATTTGAGCCTTGTCTCGCCATAATGATTTGTTCAAGAAATAAGATAGTAATCGAGATATACTGACCGCCAACCTGTTTCCAGGGAAATACGGCCTAGATTTTGTAGAAGAGTAGTTCTTCTTGAACAACACAAATTGTAGTCCTGGCGGTTCGGGCTTTCGACTCATTGTAGCTTCTGTCTGTAGATTTTTATGAAATACTTCTCGGGTTCGAAATGGTTTATGCATATTTTTTCCAACAAATGGATCTAGCTGCCCGTTCATTTACGGTATGTCCGTTGTCAGACAATATTCCTTTCGTTTGCAATTAATGGATTTGCTCAAAATCGAGATTATTGTAACCTTTTGCTTTTGCCCATTCCATAATTATGATACTTAATGGTCTCTTCAAAGATTCTTTGTCTTCACTATTATGAAACACATTCTTACTTACAAAACAAATTTCGAAAGGTTCCAAAATAGATATATCATTCATTAAATAAACAGAGCGTCAACTCACAATCGAAATAATGCATGGCTGCTCGGATTGAGGAATCGGATTCATTTCATTCACTTAATTGCTGTTACCATTGGAAAAAGTATAAATCCATCACTTCTCTCCCAGTCTATAGATGAATAGCAAGAAAGGACTGTGTTTTATAGCCTTGGGTGGCAACCGGTTTCGACACATTGTAGCTTCTGTCTGCAGATTTTTATACTTCTCGGGTTCGAAATGTGTTTTATAGCCTTGGGTGGTAACTCTGAATTAAATTCCAGCGTGAGAGGGTTCGGTTGTGTAGGCAGTCGTCCCCAAGGAAATACCGCTTCTGCTGGGGTTGCAGTAAATGTGATGCCCCTACGACTGGAGTGAGTCACGGAATATCTGGATCTACTCAAACATGGGTATCTACTAAAACCAACTTTTAAGTAATAAAATATCAAAAAGTATTTTTTTAATCATTTAACCCCAAACAAGGAGGATATGCTACTGGTGGGTAGGAGTGGAAAAGTATTGGGAGAATTGAGGAAACGATAAAAGATAAACGGGATCCATGAAGATAAAAAATGTCGATTGACGTTGCATTTAAATTTTTGAAGATTTTAGTTACCAGGGAAGCAAATAAGCAGAAAGGAATTCCACGGGAGAGAAGTGCGAGAAAATAAACTATTAGAGTAGAAGAAACGGGTGCATTTAACTATTTCAATGGAAAAGAGTGGGAGTTAGATGTCAATCTACTAGCACGGTTAAATTCATGTAGTCGGAGCACCAGAAGAAAAATCTCGCTAGGGCAACTGCCATAAAAAATATTTGTAGAAAAGGCAGAGGAAAGCCACATCACATCGGTGAGAAAATGACTGAATCCGAGATGCCAGGTCAGGATCGATTACATTACAGATATTTCTTTGGATTTTGTCTAGAACCTCCAGATGAATAGCAGGCGCACCATACCCAAGATGACAGCAGTGTTCAATTCTCAGACAAATGGTAGATTTATAAATGTGCAAAAAGTGTTCTGACGAGAAAAGTTTTCTGGCATGGCACAGTGATTCAAATTTCTTTGCAGTAGATCCAGCTATGTATTCGATGTAGTCTCTTCACTTGAATCAGTTAAAAATATGAGGCCAAGAAAATACCAGTGTATTGTTCGCATGAAGTCTAGCGTCAGCCATGATGATACAGACAGAAATGTACTCTGTGGTGGTTAGTCATGTCCTTTCGAGACATGATCGCCCAAGCGTTTATCACGTATGGCACTTCAGTAAACTAAGTGTCATACGTGATACACGCTTGGACGACCATGGCTCTTTCGGGACATGACTGACTGGGCAGAAGATTATCCCGCAGTAGGTTGCCATTGCTTTATGCGGTAGACTGGTTACCAGCTATGGCTATAGAACCCAGTCTGTCCTGTTATTTAACCCATAACTGGAGGGAAGAGACGGATTAGTACCTTTCCCAATGGTATTTGCGCGTAAGTGAATGCAAGAAATTCAACTGGTATTCGAACTCGGCTCCCCAATTTGTCGTTTCGAACCGATATACACATCACCACAACGCACATGGCACTTAACTGACTGAAACACTGATTGAATTTCCTTTTCAAAAGTAGCTTGAAAATATTTTTCATTGTTTTTGTTTTGAACATGGTTTTCTTGAAATATTTAGGATATTCAATATGTGACAATCAAAGAAAGTGTAAAATGAATTTAGCATAGTGCATATTTCACTAATTTCTCCTTATCCTTGTTCCCTGTATTGTTTTCTTGAAATGCAACATTCAGTATACAACGATCTTTTGTATCCTTTTCTTTACGCTTATTATTACGATTGTTAGTGATGGTGGTCATCAGTAAAAAGGGCAGCCAAAAATGCCAAATACAGGTGAACGACACTAAAATCAAGCAGGTCTAAAAATTTAAATACTTGAGAAGTGTGCTAACAGAAAACGAACAGTGTGACACAGAAATCCGAATGTGAATTGGCATGGCGAAGGAAGCAATCCAGAAGTTGAGTAAAGTATTAAGAAACAGGACAATTTTGCTAGAAACAAAGAAAAGAGTACTGGATTACCATGTGTTGTCCGTTCTTCAATATAGCTGTGAATGCTGGGCAATATCAACAAAGAAGAAGGAAAAACTTGAAGCAATTGAAATGTGGTTCTACAGAAGGATGCTGCGAATATCATGGATCAAGCATGTGAGCAATGATGAGGTCTTAGAAATGATGGAAATAAAAAGGAAATTATTACTGAGCATCAGGAAGAGACAGCTGAAGTTCCTGGGACATGCAATGAGGAAGGAGGGCTTGGAGAACCTGATACTAACAGGCCAGATGAGGGAAAAAGAGACAGGAGAAAGCAGAGGATAACATATTTGAAGAACCTAATTAAGTGGATGATGGAACGAGGGTTGCATGGTGCAAAAGGAGAAGGCGTTCTAATAGCCACCCTAGCTAGGGAGATGTGGAAAGCCATGATCGCCTACGTTCTGAAGGGACAGGGCACATAGAAGAAGAAATGGTGGTGGTGGTGGTGGTGGTGGTGGTAGTGGCGTTTATGATGATGATGATGATTGTGACGAGTTTTTATTTTCTATTATCACTATCAGCAGAGTTGTGACGGAGCGCCAAATTGATGAATTTGTCTATCTTTTTTTTTGGAGCTGTTTGACTTAAAAATATATTTTTATTTTGCTAATCGCTATATCGGTCGGAAGATATCAAACACTTTGCGATTGTAAAAGGTCGTCGAAGCTAAAGGCTTCAAAGAAAATCGAATTACAAAAGGCAACATTTTTAGATGCCGGCATTCTATTACTTTATCTATTGCTTATTCTCCCAGAGTGCGTATGCATTTGTATTCATTTAAAAATGAGTATATAAGTACACACACACTCACTAGTACACAGCCACCAAAACACACACACACACACACACACACACACACACACACACACACACACACACACACACACATATATATATATATATATATATATATATAATTAAACATATAATTTTCTAAAGAAAGCCATGGAGTTTTATTTATTGATCTGACAGATTTTATGACTTTACCGCTATTTTAGTGGGTACTCGTGTTTAAGCAGACGTTTGGTTTGTTTATTAAAAATCAACTTTATTTATTTTCGTTTATCGGCTTGTATATTCGGGAAATTTTATTAAAGAAAAACATTAAAAAAATGCAGATTTAGAACCTGTGTTTCCCTTGGTTGGAGAAAACGTGGTTAGATCCAACTTTATTGAGACCGACTGTGTCATGGATTTTATTTTATTACTTAAGTCTTATTTTTATTGGATGACCATATTTTAGTAGACGCCCCGTTGTTTTTGTTTTGTTTTTTGTTAAAAGTATATATTTTTATTTCGATTTACCAGACTGAATAGTTGAAAAAACATATGGGAGAAAGTTTAATGCTTTAAAAAGGTGTTTTTTTTTTAATCATATCAAACCGAGCAAGGCGGTAACGCCACTGATATGCCGAGGGCTACGTAAGAGTGAAAAGATTAGAAGAGAGAAAGCCGGAAACCACATCCTAAACAGGGAACAAGGGATGAGCCTCTACACCTGTTCAATAGACGCGGGTGGAGTGTGAACTGGGCGATAGTTTAGTCTATCTACTCTAATTGAAAAAAAAAAAGAAAAGTGAAAAAATTGGAAAAGAGAAAACCGGAAACCACATCCTAAACAGGGAACAAGGGATGAGCCTCTACACCTGTACAATAGACGTGGGTGGAAAGAAAATGATGTCTTCTCACCGGATCAATTGTAATGATACAGAGGGACAATTCTGAAAGCCCTAGAAGACATGACAGTATTCGTCGTTGCCGGCCATAATCTGAACGATATAAGATACGCATATGATACAGTACTGATAACAGACACGGAAAGGAAAGTACAAGACCTTCTGCAGAAGGTTGCTGAAGAAAGTGGAAAAAAAGAACTACAAACAAATTCCAAGAAAACTGAATTCATAGTCATCAGTAATAAGAGGAGCTCAAAATGACAACTAGAAGAGGGAGATACTAAAATCGAGCAAGTACAAAAATTTTAATATCATGGAAAGTGTTCTAACAAAAGACGGAAATTGTGACACTGAAATCCGAAGGCGAATTGGCATGGCCAAGGATGCATTCCATAAGCTAAGTAGAGTACTGAGAGACAGGAAGAGATTATTGGATGGCTATGTGATGTCTGCTATTCAATATGGCAGTGAATACTGGACAATCCCCTCAAAGATGAGCGAGATACTTGAATTAACGAAATGTGTTCTACAGCAAGATGCTGAAGATACCATGGACCGATCATGTGAGAAACAATGACGTTTTGTAGAGGATAGAAACGAACGGGTAACTAATAAATAACGTCAGAAAAATACAGCCGAAGGTTCTGGGACTTGTAATGAGGAAGGACGGCTTGGAGAATCTGATACACACAGATCAGATAGAAAGGAAGAGAGATAGGGGAAAGCAGCGGGTAATATACTTGATACAAATGGAATGCAGGGCCGGGTTTGGGTGGAGGAAAGGGTGTAGAAAGTTACTAGTGATAGGAAGATGTGGTAGGCCAAGGTCGCCTACTTCCTGAAGAGATACAGTAGATAAAAATAAAGATAAAGATGAAAGAGGAGAAGAAGAAGAAGAAGAAGAAGAAGAAGAAGAGGAAGAAGAAGGGGAAAAAAGAAAAAGAAGTAAAAGAAGAAGAAGAAAAAGAAAAAGAACTAAAAGAAAAAGAAGTAAAAGAAGAAGAAGAAAAAGAAAAAGAACTAAAAGAAAAAGAAGACAAAGAAGAAGAAGAAGAAGAAGAAGAAGAAGAAGAAGAAAAATAGATACATTCCGTAGCCGAAGCACGTCAAACTTATTTCGTAGGGGAACACAGGTTCGAATTTCGACAAAAAAAAAAAAAAAAAAAAAAAGAAGAAAAACACGTATTTTTATCTCCTACGTTTTCTGAAATTTTCTTGCGATAATACAAACACCCACTAAAGAAAAGTATTAGGAACATAGGAAATTAGCGCACATGTTATAAGAATCAAAAGACAATTCACTCGAAGAAGCCACCTTCAGCCTTTGCCATGGCCTTTATCCGATTCTGAAAACTGGGCCATATGACCTTCACGGTATCCCTAAGAAGTGCCTAAAACGCCGTTTAAATCTTCTCAATCGGCTGGGTCTTGGTATTACAGGCAGTGCGGTTCGTGCATTTCCCAACCGCGCCCTACACGTCATAATCTATAATTACGATCGAAAGAGTTAGGGAGCTAGACATAGAGATGAAGTCATAAAAATTATTTGACAAACACTTGTGACTCTTCTTGGAGGTATGGGAGGGAGTTAATTCTTGGAGCGACACAAGGTATTCCGGCAGCCACCCTTTTCAACCAAGGCTTGCCCACTCAATCCGAAATGACCACAAGGATGTGACATGACATCACCCTCACCAAAGACACACCCGATAATCATCACAGTTTGAGTAAACTTGGTCTTCATGACACTAGGAATGTATATGGATTGTAGAAAAGACACCTGTTGTTCTGGGTGTTGCGTAGCTTCTCCTGACATAATTCTCTTCATCAGAGAAGAATGATATTGTCCCTGGTTCAACAGGATCTTTTACTCTGATTAAGAGTTTCTTTACCTTCGTTAGACGATTTTCTCAAGCCTTTTCTGTGAATTCTACATCTCAGGTATCATTAGTGGCTGAGGTTATCATTCATGTCTAATTTCATGGTGTAAATTAAAACACACATTTCCTGTGACAAAGATGGCATTTATTTTCTTGCCGGGGTCTTCGATCACTCTCTACTGCAGGTTTTGGATGTATTTTAGTGTACAGAACGTCTCGTTGTACACGTTTCACTTATCCAGTTCACATCTTATTGTTTTACTGGCGTTCAACGAGCATTAAGTAGCTGTCATGACTGTGGCATTTTGTTACCCAGCACAAATCGCCATGTTGTTGTTTACCCTTTTCCAATATCCAGGTAGCTTCCAATCGTCTTTGTCAGTTAATGTTTGTCTCCGTTGTAGCAGCTCTCCATTTCACGTGTTATTACTGTGTTCAAAGAACATTGAGCATATGTCATGACTGGAGCATTTTAATATCCTACAGGATCATCATGATACAAGTTTACCTTTTACACTATTCAGGTGGCTTCCAAACAGCTAATCATATTCTCCGTTGCAGCTCAATATTTCAGGTCTAATCCAGCTATTCAAAGGGAATTGAGAGGCTGTCGTGATTGGAGCATTTTGTAACCGGCACCAATAATCGTAACGCAGGTAGCACTTTTCCAATATTCAGATGGTGCCCACACGTCCATGGCAGTTACATTTAACACCCCCAAACTGTCGTGATTATATTTCACAATGACGCTCTGTTTTTTACAGATATTTAAAAGAAATTTAAAACATATGAGATTAAAAACTTTCAAATTTCCCCCGAACGCATTGTGAATCTCTCTCTCTCTCTCTCTCTATATATATATATATATATATACACACACACACACACACACACACACACATATATATATATATATATATATATATAAAAATAGCTTTCTGATTTTTTAAAAAATATTAATATTACGAGTGGACCTGTGACGTCGAAAATTTCGGCAAAATATTGATATCAATATGCTCTCTCGAATGACGGCAATGTATATTTTATTTTGATTTACAGGCTTTTGAATACCATATATTAAGACATAAGAAAAAATATCAAAGTCCCTGATCGCGACAGGAGGTATATATATATATATATATATATATATATATATATATATATATATATATGTTTTTGCTCTACTACTGTATTTTCATTTCGTATCGAGCACTTTTTCTGGTGTTTAGGTTCCGTTTTAGGTTCCGGATGCTTGACTGTTTGTTCTTGTTCCGCTGGTTTCTTTTTTTTTCACCCCCATTATCCGACGACATATTCCGTCGGATTTTAACGGATTTAGGTTCTGTTTGTTGACATTTTCGAATATTTATGTTTATTTTGGTTAGTGTAAACTTACGGATTCTAATTTATTGGTATTATATATATATATATATATTTGAAAACAACGGTCTTCATTATAATAGAAAGGATATTCTTCACTACTCAACGCCATAATTATGGCAAAAAAAATAACATGACACTGTTAAAGCGTAAACACGCGGCAAGAGCTCTCATAATTGACAGTATAGTTTATGTAATGTGGAAAGACGGCTTGAAGAATCAGAAACTCACGGGTCAGATAAAGGGGAAAGGGAGAATAGAGTAAGGAACTCGTAAGATATTTGATTAGCTTCAGCGAATGGGTGGTGGAGCGGGGTTTGGGTTGGCTAACAAGAGAAAGGGTGTTAAGAGCCACAAGGGAGAGGGGGATGTTGAAGACCATGATTGCCTACGTCCTGAAAAGACATGGCATATATAAGAGTAAGAATATGCCAGTGGCGAGAAAAATGAAATCGCCGAGCCGACTCTGCCTGCCAGATGTGCGATGTGGTGCAGTGGATATCGACTCGAAATGACAAATCGGGAAGCCAAGTTCGAATACCAGTTGTATTCCTTGCATTCACTTACGCGCAAATAGCCTTGAGAAAGGTATTAATCCGTCTCTTCCCCCCAGTTATAGGTCAAATAATAGGACAGAATGGGTTCTATAGCCTTCGCTGGCAACCAATCTACCGCAGAAAGCAATGGCAACCTACTACGAGATAATCTTCTACCCAGTCAGTTATGTCTCTTTCGAGACATGATCGCCCAAAACGTGTATCACGTATGGAACTGTACTGACTGACTGCCTGCCTGTCTAGAAGAGGGAAAACTTTGAACTGACTCCTGAGCGGGTACTGTTTGAAGATGTTGTGGCATATTGTGCACCATTTTCCCCATCAGTTCTTCCGTAGGGTGCAGCTGGTTTTGCACAAGTCATATTATCTGTATGGTAATGGACATCAAAGGATGTGCGTGGTGGTGTATTTGCGGGATAATCTTCTGCCCAGTCAGTCATGTCTCTTTCAAGACATGATCGCCCAAGCGTGTATCCCGTATGACACTTAACTGACTGAATGGTCATCAGCAAAGAGAAGACCCCGAAATGCTAGCTACACGCCGGAGAAACTAAAATAAAACAAGTAAAGAAATTTAAATACCTTGGAAGTTTTCTGACAGAATATAAAAAGTGCGATATTGAGACCCAAAGACACACTGGCATGGCCAAGGACGCATTTCAAAAGCTAACAAAAGTACTAAGAGACAAGAATATCTCATTGGAAATAAAGGAGACTGCTGGATTGCTATGTGATATCTGTCCTTCTGTATGGCAGTGAATGTTGGACGATCTCCGCAAGGATGAAGGAGAGGCTTGATGCAGCAGAGATGTCGTTTTACAGAAGGATGCTGAGGATGACATGAACTGAGCACTTGAGCAAGGATGAGGTGCTGGAGTGGATGCAAACGAGAAGAAAAATCATGCTTAACATCAGGAAGAGACAGATAAGATTCCTGGGACACGTAATGAGGAAGGAAGACCTGGAGAATTTAATACTTACAGGACGGATAGAAGGAAAGTGAGACAGGGAAAAGCAGAGCAAGACCTACTTGATAGGTTCCAGCAAATTGATGGCGGAGTAGGTTTTGGGAGAGATAACAAGAGGAAAAATATTGAGAACGACAACAGGTAAGCCCATGGAAGTCCGTGATCACCTACGTCCTGATGGGACACGGCACAAGAAGAAGAAAAAGTAAAAGATAGTTTGGTGGTTAAAGTCTGAATTTTTGCACAATGGTATGATGGTTGAAAAATAATAAATACTTTTGTTAATTTAATTCTAATCTTATTACGACCCCTACTAAATTTCTATCTTTAAATATTCACATGAGGTTTATGAAAGTTTATGGAAAAGCTTTATTTGATGTAAGCACATTAGCGCCACGAGTTAGTAATGACACACCTAGGAGAAAATTACAAACTGATTTTAGCACCAATCTGCGCAGTGGCTGGTCAATTGCTGCAGTGAGTGAGAATAAAGCCAAAAGATTGATTCTGGCAGAAGAATCCCAACGTTAAATCGATCTCAGGGAAGCCGCGGTAGTTCTTCTAGGTTAATGATGTCATTTGGCTACTGAAAATATATACAACAGTTCTACAAAGTTGTAAAGTGGAATTAATGTGATCGATCTCGACTTGACAGCTAGGATACAGTCGCTTTCGCACCGACGCAATGTGGCTTCCCTGTGTCACTTCTACAAATACTTTCACGACTTTTGCTCCGATGAACTTATCTCACTGGTGTCCCCTATATATGAATTTACTTGAGCCACAAGATTAGCAACTACGTCTCACCGTTTCACTGTGAAACCGATAAATTGTAAACGCAAATTCTACTCCCTCAACTTCTTTTCTCGCACTTCCCGTCTGTGGAATTCCCTTCCGCTTACTTGCTTTCCAGACAGCTACAATCTTCAAGAATTCAAATGTAAAGTCAATAGTCATGTCCTGTCTCACTAACTTTCATTTTTTCTCTCATGCTCCTTTCTCCATCCACTTCACTTTCACCAGTATTCTCATCCTTCTCTTACCCACTTTCTGATACCCCCTGTAACCTGTCACTCTTTCTCATAACTTTCCTCCTATGTTACCCCCCTGCACAACAGTGGCAGTAAAATGCCTTGCTTGGGGCGACACGATTATAAAAAAAGAAGATATTATAATCCTCAGATGACATCGGTGCTCTATGAAAATTGATGGTAAAAGAAACACCACAAATAACTCGAAGAATTGAACCAAGAACCATGTAAATGCAGTTAAACGGCTCTCATTCAAAGTTGAACACAATCGCGACAATACGTTTGTGCGACGATGCTTGAAAGCACTTGAAGGGAATAACTCGATTTTGGTACGTTTTAGAATCCTCAGAAATTAAAGACTGATGATTTTTTCCAAGCAAGATGCAGAAGAAAAAAAAATATTAATAATAATAGCCATGGGAACTTTTAGAAACAAATAAAAGTGGTTCAATAAAATTGTTTTATTAAAAAGAATCATAGGTGGGAAAAAAACTTTCTTACAATGAAAGTCGCTCAGTGATTTTAACATTTTTCTGATTCAAGGTACTAATTCATACGTTATTTCACGTTCCTTATTGATTTTTTAAAAATATTTTCTATATTTACTCTTACTCAATATGCTGTTTACTCTCTAATATAATTCCCTTCTAATATTATTTTAATTGAATGTTTTTCCGTATATTCCATTCATACTTTTTCTTCATTATGCCTGACACCACAAAGGACTGAATGCAGGTTATGGCCTTACGGATTGATGGAAGCATAACAGAATGAACCCGAGAATTAAACAGACGGTTCCCAGAATTCATGATTTTCTGTGCGTTATACAATGGCAAATACGGTATGTTCATTGTGGTGCAGTGGATAGCAGCTCGGAACGAGAAATCGGTAAAGCCGAGTTCGAATTCCAGTTGAATTCGTTGTAATCACTTACGCGCAAATACCATTGGGAAAGGTATTAATCCATCTATTCCTCCCAGTTATGGGTTAAATAACAGGACAGTTTGGGTTCTAGAGACGTGGCTGGCAACCAGTCTACCACAGAATATAATAGCAACCTACTGCGGGATAATGTTCTGCCCTGTCAGCCATGTCTCGAAAGAGACATGATCGTACAAGAGTGTATCCCGTATGACATTTAACTGACTATTCTTTGACGATTGACCTTCATCGTAAGTTTAGAATCTTATTCTTTTTTTCTTTGAAAGTAAAAGTTTTTCATTCTTTTTTCTTCCTTTTTTTATTCGTCCTCTTAATTTTTCATTCTTTCATTCATTCTTTCTTCTTTCGTTTTTTCATTATTATTCTTTATCTTCCCTGTTTTCTTCGTTTACTAATATTCTTTTTATCGACAACTTCAATTATTCTTTGATTGTTCCTATGTCTGTGTGTCAACCTATCGATTTTTCTTTTTCTTTCTTTCCTTTTCCCTGCTATTTTACACGATCTTCTACTTTTAATTGCTAACCCTAACCCTTCTTTCTATCTTTCTTTCTTTCTTTCTTTCTTTCTTTCTTTCTTTCTTTCTGCATTTTAAACGATTCGTTTAATTTCTTTTCCAACACGATTTTCTTTCTGTCATTCTTTCTTTGTGAATTGTAAAAAATATTTGTATTTTCATTTTATGCCGAACATCACCCATATATTTTTCTTCTTTCAGGCTTTTTCTTTTCTTTCTTTCAGTCTTTTTTTTATAAGTATCTATTTGATAGATAGATAGATAGATAGATAGATAGATAGATAGATAGATAGATAGATATGAGCAACTTTCGTTAAAAATGGCAAGGTTCTATGATTAAGATTTTCATACCGTTTTTATGTGACATTATTTTTTTCTTCAGAGCATAAATTATATAAAAAACTGTCTTAAAGTTTTATTTACCCAAATGGCTATACTTTTAGCCATTATGAAGGATGGATTTGATTGAACATATAGATTGTTTGATGGATGTATATATGTAGAATTATTGAAATGTTTAATTGCTAAAGTTGCATGTTGGCTTTTTTCTTTTTAATTAATAATGCTTCCATTATTTTTTGCTTTTTTTCTTTACATGTAGATGATGTTATTATATTATTACTAGCAGTGTAGCCCGGCGTTGCCCGGGTGTAATGAAAGCTTTAAAACTAATCCATGGTCCTGAAGCTCAGACTCTTTGGACGTTGGCACGAAAGACTAAAAAGCAATAGTTGTTTCCAGTTAAAGCGAAACCGTAAACGGAAAGAAAAATGAATAGATGTAAGTCAAATTTTGATTTCCTGGTATCGATATCAAATAAGTTTTTTCGTCGTAAACTGAATTTTGAAGGCTAAATAAGTCCTCTGAGTAAATGGTTTCATGGCTGAGACTATGAACTACAATTATACCTATTTAGAGTCAAACCCGAAGCCAAAACTAAAATAAAAGGGCTGAAAAAAATATAGACATACAGGTAGATAAACAGAGACACACACAAACATCTTGCCCGATTTTCTGCACTATTGTAAGAACTGCAACCTTGAAACTTCTGAATATTGTTTCTTATGTCTTTGTCTATGAGTGTATCAAATTTGATTAAAATCGGAACCACTCCTTCTATAATCCGATTTTTTCGATTATCGATTTTCGATATTTATCGGGGGTATCTCGACACAAAACCTAGCTAAGAACACTCGCAGAGGCTTATAGTACAACTGAGTAAATTTTCAAGAAAATCGGTTCAGCTGTTTCGGAGTCTATAGGTAACGGACACACAGACCAACACACACACAGACACACACAGACAAAGTTCCATTTGTAAATAAGTTTAGATTATCAACGAGTATGTCAACCAATATTATTTACGAATTTACATGTCATTTAAAGTGTTCATAATCAATCCAAATTCGTATATAATTAGATTTGATATACTACTACATGTTTGGCTAGAAGACTTATGTTTCATCTCTTCGACCATAGCTCTTTTTCTCTCTTCTTTCTTGGTTTGTTTATTCCTTATTGCATTTTTTCTGCCCAACTCACTAATATTCTCTCTCTCTCTCTCTCTCTCTCTCTCTCTCTCTCTCTCTCTTCGTTTCTTTTTTGTAATTCGGTCTATTTGCTTGTCTTTTCTTTCGTTATTTTAAAAATTCTTTCTCTCCCCAAATCCATTCATATTTCCCTCTTTCTGTTTGCCATTTCTTCTTTATTTTAATTTCTTTCTTTTTCTTTCTTTTTAATTTCTTTATGCATTGTAAACATACTTTCTTTTACCAGATCTACCCATATTTCGTTCTTTTTATTTCTTTCCCTATCCATATTTTCTTTCTTTCTTTCTTTTTTTCTTACCCATATTTTCTTTCTTTCTTTCTTTCTTTCTTTCTTTCTTTCTTTTTTCTTTACCCACATTTTCTTTCTTTCTTTCTTTCTTTCTTTACCCATATTTTCTTTCTTTCTTTCTGTCTTTCTTTCTTTCTTTCTTTCTTTTTTTCTTTCTTTCTTTCTGTCTTTCTTTCTTTCTTTCTTTCGTTAGCATATTTTCTTTCTCTCTGTCTTTCTTTCTTTCTTTCTTTCTTTCTTTCTTTCTTTCTTTCTTTCTTTACCCATATTTTCTTTCTTTCTTTCTGTCTTTCTTTCTTTCTTTTTTCTTTCTTTCTTTCTTTCTTTCTTTCTTTCTTTCTTTCTTTCGTTAGCATATTTTCTTTCTTTCTTTCTTTCTTTCTTTCCCTACCCATATTTTCTTTCTTTCTTTCTTTCTTTCTTTCTTTCTTTCTTTTAATATCCTTCTTCCGCACAGCTCTTCTCATATCTTCTTTCTTTCTATCTCTTTATTCTTTCTTTTAACACATCGCTATTTTTATACACATATACACCGATTTTGTCTTTCTTTCCTTATTTCTCTATTTTCTAGTTCTTTAATTATACCCTTTCTCCGTTTCCACCCATTTCTTTGTATTAATGTCATTACGACTGTCGTTCTTATTAATGCCACTACTAATAACATTACGAACAATGACACTGACATTATTATATATACAACCTTTACTCCCCTTTTCTTTTCTCGTATTTTCATGGGATTTCCTTTTTCCAATCACTTTTCATTGACGACGACGGCGTCTTCCTTTCCTTCCTTTTTAGCAAATTCCTTTTAGTTTTTCTGGCTAAAATCAAAGTTGTTCTCATTGTCTTCTCTTGGACTTTGCTTTCTTTTTTTATGTTTTATTATGAGCCTTGTCGTCTTTGATGTTGCACTTATTGTAGTTAGAGTTGGTGTCTCTGGTTTCCCTCTCTTTCGACGCCGCCTCGCTCGTCCTCTCAGTTGTTATTGATGCATCTATTCAATCATATTATACGTTCAGATATACTAGATTGAACCACAGAACACAAGATTCGATCGGATCGATACAACAACGAATCGTTGTCGGCGGCTGGGTCCACACCCGGAAACAATGCTCAAAAGTCGACAACAAAGATACAGTCGGCTAATGGCCTTCAAGATCCGGTAAGTCTAAGGAATAAAGATGATTTTCTATACCCACAGATCTTTACCAATCTGTCTCGCAATATATATATATATATATTGATTATATATTATATATATCTATATATTTATTTAAGTATAAGAACCATATTTCCCTTTATTATTAAAACAAATACAAAAGTATCGTGTTTAAAAAATGGGGGTGGGATTTAAGGCACCTTACGGCCGACACTTCATCAGAACATTAATTGTCGGCAGTATAAAACAAACAAGTTGATAAGAGAAATTATTATGAAAGACCAATGTTAAAAGATATATATATATAAACCTTGTAAGTACTAAATATGACCTGCGTTAAGCAGTAATCTTTGCGAAAAAGTTCAACCTGAATTTCATCTCCCTTTGTCTATATATAATTTTTTTCATTTGTAAACGAGTTATTACGCAACCTAGATTTCTACCATGGGTGGTATCTTCAGGCGATTTTCAATATTGCAAATCGCCTGAAGACACCACTCATGGTAGAAACCTAGGTCGCGTAATAACTCGTTCGCAAATGGAAAATATTCAAATGTTTTACAATATAATTGTACTGAACACATTTTGATACAAATGTGCACTGGTCTAAACTTATTATGACCAGAAACTAAGTAATTAAACAATATATATATATATATATATATATATATATATGTATATATATATATATATATATATATATTGCGAGACAGATTGGTAAAGATATATATATATGTGTGTGTGTGTGTGTGCGTGTGTGTGTTGAATATATGAATCAGATTCCGACAGGATGATGTGATAAAGTAAAAAAGAACAAAATATTAAACGTATCCCAATGTAACATGTTTCAGTTCATGTTTTTCAGTTTTTAGGACAGCTTCTTCAGAGATCGAGAGAAAAGTTTAAAAAATAATAATAACACAGAGAGACTATACTGGTAAACAGATGCGAAGTGTGTACAATGCGGTCGTCTCACCACACAGCAAGATTTTCATCAGTAAGTATTGCTTGTGCAGCAGTTTTTGGGCCGTTATTCCCCACGTCGGACAAACACAATGCTCTCCAGATTATTACACCTTGCGACATTTTCTCAAAAATCAAATCTCTCTTGAAATGTCGAGGATATCTAAGAGAATGTAACGAGACAGCTGCTCGCTCTGCAAAAATAAATAAATAAAACGAAATTCAAGGAATGCTTTTACCAATGGAAATAACATTGGATAAAGTATGTAGCTTCAGAAGGGGATTACTTTGAAGGACTTTAATTGCCGAATTGCTATATGCTGCATTTTTTATGGCACCAGCCCTAACACCTTTAATCAAAGCTATATATATATATATATATATATATATATATATATATATCCGATTGAATAAGAAACGAAGAAAGATTTACAACGTTCAAAACACTAATTTGAAACAGTGCTCGATTTATAATATAGAGTTCTGAATATTTATTATAAATTATAGCTTAGAACATGTACAAATTTTTATCCACTACAAAGCGTACATTTTGTTTCGACATTGAAATGACAAAGTCTCATCAGGTGGTGTTGAAAGAAATGGAAAGTCTCTTTTCTTATATTTGGCGAGTTGTGTCTGGGATGTAAGTGGGGTGAGGGATAAGGTGACAAGTAAATTGTCCGTTAGAATTTTTAAAATAAGGAATGGGTAGGGGATAGAGTTGATTAATGAACGTGTCGAGAATTTTGTAGACAGATTTAATATTAAAAGATTAAAAGATAAGGTATACCGTTTTATGACCTAATGGCTGGATTTTCTTCTTCGAGTTTAGTAAAAGGGGAGAGTAAGGAAGTTTAAAGTTGGGGAGGAATGAATATATATATATATTTATATATATATATATATAGCGCTAACTTCCTTTCCATTACTTATTTTTATCCATTACTTACTTTTATATCTGTTTTAATGTTATTCTTAACCCAACCTTTTTATTCAACCAATTACATAAGGTTAATATTCGGGTTTTATTTTTATATAGTTTATTACATTTAAAACAAAAAAAAACCTTCTGCTCTCCCCTGATCTCTGTCTCGTGCCTTTCATCTGAGGTTCGGACTATAGTCTTCATCTTTACTGCTATGTTTTCGATATTTCGGTCGTTGTACGCTCCGGCCTTCTTCAGACGCTAAGAATTTTGAACCGAACACTTATTTACGTTTGCTGGGGTATATCATTCTCATTCCATGTGCTATGCTACTTCTGGCAACTATGTAGTTATTTCCCTTTCATGTAAGTTATTTGTTCGCTATTGCTGTGGCTTGGTATTGAACTCCCAATCCTTTGGATTAAGTCAGTGGAACTAACCAAAGTCAATATTCACATGGTCCAGTGGCAATAGGGATATCTATCTATCTATCTATCTATCTATCTATCTATCTATCTATCTATAGACAGATAGATATATAGATAGATAAAAGTTAGTTAGTTGCAGTGATTTGACCCAAAGAATTGTGAGTTCAATACCAGCTACAGCAGTGGTAAACAACGTAGAGAGTTAAGTGAAAGGGAGATAACTACATGGTTACCAGAAGTGGCATAACACATCGAATGAAAATGATATACCCTAGTGATCGTAATAATGTGAGTGTTTTGTATGTCAAATATTAAAACTTTAAATTTCTCATAAACATTGAGTGAAAACTTATTGTTCTAAGGTACTCACTCTTGTTAAACCAATTGTACATTTTATCACCTTACCTGTTTGTACTTTATTCCAAAATATGATTTCGAACGGTTAATGTATGTCTATTTAGAGCAGTGGTTCCCAACCACTGTGTCGCGGCACATTAGTGTGCCGCAGAATGGTTACTGGTGTGCCGCGAAGACATATTAGGTGGAAGACATTTAATTTCATTTTGTTTAATGAAGATATTTAATTTCTCAATCAAGATGACAGCGCGGTTTAAAATTACTGAATTTAAGGAATCTAAACGATTCGCGCATACTAATTGGTAAGCGTTGTTATATCATCTATATATCTCGTTTACAATATCGCCCGGTTCACACTCCACCCACGTCTATTGAACAGGTGAAGAGGCTCATCCCTTGTTTCCTGGTTAGGATGTGGTTTCCGGTTTTTCTCTTTTCCCATCTTTTCAATCTTTTTTTCTTATTTTATTTCATTTTTTTCAATTGGAGTAGATAGACTAAACTATCGCCCGGTTCACACTCCACCCACGTCTATTGAAGAGGCTCATCCCTTGTTTCCTGGTTAGGATGTGGTTTCCGGTTTTTCTCTTTTCCAATTTTTTCCTTCTCACGTAGCCCCCTGCGCATCAGTGGCGATTTCGCCTGTCTTGGGGTGATATGATTAAAAAAAAAATTTTAACAGATTTTTTGTAGATATTTCTTATTTAATATTTAGGTGTTGTAAATTAAGGTTTTACTAGCACAAATAAAAACATGATTAAATATGATATAAATTCTCTTAGATTTATTTTTTTCAATTTTAGATTCAATTCACCCTTAATTATGGACAAGTTTCTCAAAAGAAAAGGCGATGGTGATAAGAATAATTCTACAACTTCATTTAAGAAAACAAAAGTTTATCAGTTGTATAGTGATGATTACTTGAAATGTGGGTTTCTCTGGACTGGAGATACACAAATTCTTTCTCCACTGTGTGTTGTGTGTGGCAAAACGCTGTCTAATGAAGCAATGGTTCCAAGTAAGATGAAAAGACATCTTACTACAAAACATCCTAACCTTCAAACTAAAAATGTCGATTATTTCCAACGGTTGTTAGAATAAAAAAAAAGCTTTATGAGTAGAAAATATTCATTTTTTGTGATAGGTGTGCCGCGAAAGGTTAAAGCGTTCAATAGTGTGTGATGTAAAAAAGGTTGGGAACCACTGATTTAGAGGGTGTCATTGACAGACTAACAGAAGTCAAAGAATTTTATATATAGATATATAATTCTTTCAAATTTAATTGTATATCGATTTCAAAACTATACTAAAAAATGTTCATCAACACTTAAAAATTCTAAACTACTACTTGACCCGATATTGTCAAAATCTCTTTTGTTTTGGTTTTTGTAAAATATTTTAAGTTAGAAATAAACATATTCTTTCAATTTATGCGTTATCATGTATTTTTCTAGGCACGTCATACACATTTCTGGTTTCTAAATGTTAGTATATAAAAATGAGTAATAAAAGTGTTTTCATTGCTGAATCTGGTGTGAACTATCTCTAGTTTACCTCATTTCCTGTAACCACTTTGTCTACAATGTCATCGTTCTGTTTATTCTTCTTTATTGAACCGAATTCTTTGCCACAAACCAGCACCAGTTACACCTCCTGGGATGTTTCAATCGGAATTGACTCCGACTCAAAATGCAATCGACTCACTTGATAACAAACATGTCGGCCAGCAATGTTATATAACGCCGATTCTTCCGTTTTTTAGTCTGTCGGTAAAACTAAATCTTTTCTCCATCTTTTGAAGTTACTAAGATAATATTAATACATATCTTTTCACACCGAATCTGATTTTTTCATCAGGTGTAATCAAACTATTTTGTGTTAGATTCGAGCTCGTGACTCTGTGAGATGTTTACATTCCGAACCCATACTAGTTATACGTTAGTGACTTCTTTTTTTTTTTTTTAATCATCTCACCCCAAGCAAGGCATTCCACTGCCACTATTGCGCATGGGGCTACATAGGGGAAGGTAAAGAGAAGGAGTGGTTAGACATAGGGAATGTCAGGAGGAAGGTGACAGATGAGTAAGGATAGCGAGGATGAGGGTTGGGCAGATGGGAAGAGTGTTTGATAGAATGGGAGCAGGTTAGTGTGTTAGGAGGTGTCTGGAGTTTGTAGCCGTCGGAGAAGCAATCGTGTGGAAGAGAATTCCACAGTCGGGAAGTGCGAGGAAAGAAACTGTTGGAGTAGAAGTTACGGCTGCATTTTATCGGTTTCACTGTAAAAGGGTGGGATCTAGTTGCTAATCTAGTATCTCGTGCAAATTCGTATTTAGGGGGCACCAGTGATCTAAGTTCATCGGAGCAGAAGCCGTGAAAGTATTTATAGAAGAGACACAGGGAAGCCACGTCGCGCCGGTGGGAGAGAGACTGCAGGCGGTCTGCCAAGTCGGTATCTATCACATTACAGACACTCCTCTGAACCTTATCGAGAAGCCCGAGGAGAACTGCAGGGGCACCCGACCAGATATGACCAGATATGGCAGCAGTATTCAATGCACGGGCGGATGGTAGATTTATAAATGTGCAGGATAGATTTAGACGGAAAAAACTTCCGGGCCCTACACAGAGAACCGACTTTCATAGCAGCGGAGTTAGCAATACTAGTATACTAGTTATACGTTAGTGACTTCTTTTTTTTTTTTTTAATCATCTCACCCCAAGCAAGGCATTCCACTGCCACTAATACGCATGGGGCTACATAGGGGAAGGTAAAGAGAAGGAGTGGTTAGACATAGGGAATGTCAGGAGGAATGTTATAGATGAGTAAGGATAGCGAGGATGAGGGTTGGGCAGATGGATAGAGTGTTTGATAGAATGGGAGCAGGTTAGTGTGTTAGGAGGTATCTATTGACCTTACATTTAAACTCCTGGAGATTGTAGCCGTCGGGGAAGCAATCGTTTGGAAGAGAATTCCACAGTCGGGAAGTGCGAGGAAATACTAAAGAAATACTTTTGTATGTTTACATTTAGGATTTACAAGTAAAATATATGCTTAATATGCATGTGTTACAGCTAATGCATCTGAAATAACTGGAAGTAACAAATTGTCTCTAGTTTTTGGAATAATAGGATGAATTTATTCAAATTATATAACTAAATTTGAGTATTTATAGCAAGAATGGACAAATATATTTTCATGGAGAACCGTGTCATTGTCGTCTTTGTGCAAACAACACAAGTTTTACAACAACAGAGTAAATAACAATCTGACATGCGAATGTTATTTGTACAGCTATTTGCTAATTAGACACAGTTTTGTGAACAGGTTTTAAAAATACATAAATAATTAAAAGTCTCATATTTAATACATATTTTACTATTAATGGGATTTGTGTGACTGGGGACGTATTTCATATTTGGGACACTTTTTACATCACAATGTAAGCAAGTAAAGTTGCAGATTCGAATGTGTTAGCTGCGGCATGTTTTGGAACTTCTTAAAGAAAGAAAATAGATATTAAATATATGGTTCCCATCTTTGTTTTTATCTATCTGCCTCTTTTGGGAATAGACAGCGTTTGGAATGTGTCGTTTAATATTGTTTTGAACCCAGAATAGGCCCGAAAGAAAACTCAAACTCGGGAATTAATGAAACATATATATTAAACGGAAAATAAATACAAGAGTGTTACACGTCATTCTGACAGCCAAGTAATAGATCGGGGTGACTCAACTCAACTCCACCCTGAGAGGCATATTCTCCCAGTATTCATAATAATAGGAAGAGTTCATTATAATCCAAAATGGTAGGTCCCATAACACATATGTAACTTTTTTTATAATTTTTAATGGACTTTAACCAAAATAATATTTTTTGAATTTTTTCGGGCCGCATAAAATCACAAGAAGAACGAATGTTACCTTCGAGCCGTAGCAAAGATTAAAATCCTATTAGTTATATAGGACTAGGAACTTGAAACAAGGATAATTAGTTGTTTCTTTTTTCCGATTTCTCTTGTATCATAGTTTTAGATTAGCTTATAAATATCCACATTCTTCTTCTTCTATGTGCCCTGTCCATTCAGGACATAGGCTATTATGGCTTTCCAGGTTTCCCTATCCCTGGTGGCTCTGAGCACGCCTTCTCCTGTTACACCGTGCAATCCTCGTTCTTTCATCCACCTGATTAGGTCCTTCAAATATGTTATCCGTTGCTTTCCCCTGTCTCTTTTTCCTTCTATCTGGCCAGTGAGTATCAGGTTCTCGAAGCCATTCTTCCTCACTGCATGTCCCAGGAACTTCAGCTCTCTCTTCCTGATGCTCAGTATTAATTTCCTTTTTGTTTCCATCATTTTCAAGACCTCAGTTAGAAACCCCAAATCTACTGAATTTGGAAAAGGTTTCTTTCTATTTAGTAGACCGGGTTAGACGATCAAATAATCTAAAGGAACCCAATAAGAAAGGTAGTCAGTCTGTGGGGCTCCGGGCCTGCATGGCTCCCAATTCTTTCTTAATTTACTCTGCAAATTGTTTCAGCCTCATGAATGCAAATTGTTTCAGCCTTATGAATGCAAATTGTTTCAGCCTCATGAATGCAAATTGTTTCAGCCTCATGAATGCAAATTGTTTCAGCCTCATGAATGCAAATTGTTTCAGCCTTATGAATGCAAATTGTTTCAGCCTTATGAATGCAAATTGTTTCAGCCTCATGAATGTTTCTGTTTCCAGCTAACTGTCGTCGAGTTCCCTAGAGATGAGTGTCTTTTCAAAGATTAATTGTACCGATTCACTTGTGGATTCTTTGGAAGTCAATCATCCTTCACGGTTTCTAATTCGTCGTCCTACAGTGGCTGATAAATTTGCTGTGTAGTTTTAATCATTGTGTTCTCTTATAGTAAGCATTTAATATCAGAGAATGATCGTAGCTTGTTTGCTGAGGTAATGAGTCGGACAAACAGTTGTGCTTGGACACTTACAGATAATTTACAACTATCTCTTTCTTGAGACTTAGGAAATTAAAAAACGACGAGCAGTAGACAAATTTGTTTGTGTTCATGTTATGCTGCTGTTGCGAAATGAGTGAATGGTACAGTGGATCTTTTCCGAATATTGTTACGGAAAAACTAACAATATTAAAATACCGTTTGGTGAGTATGTATATGCGTTGTGGTTTAATGGATAAGGGTTCAGAATGAGAAACTGGAGAGCCGAGGTCGAATTGCAAGCGTATCCGTTTCATTCACTTTGACACAAATAACCTTATGAAAAGTATTAATTTTTCTTTCTTTCCTCCGGTTATGAGTTGAATAGCAGGACCTATAGCCTTTGTTGTCAACCGATCTACAGTAGAAATTAATGGAAACTTACTTCAGGAAAATCTACTGCCTAGTCAGTCATGTCTCGAAAGAGACATCATCGCCTAAGCGTGTATCAGATATGACAATTAACTAACTGACTGAGTACATGCTATCACGAAATTGGGTGCTTTTGAACTACTCAAGACGTTTAAGGAAAGATGGACGGCCTGAAACAAAAATGCAGATTTCAAAATGGTGCGAACCTTGATGCAATCAGATCGAAGATTAAGTGTTATACTGATAGCAGAAATGGTGGTTATGAGTAGAGAAAGGGTGCGTCACATTCTAAGAGATTTAGAAATTGGAAAAAATGGAACTTCGAGTCTTGTCACCTTAATTCCAGAAATGATTCTATAAACGCAAAGTTTGATTACCAGATTGGTTTTTCTCACTTTCAATGTACTTCAGTTGCTAAGCTAGATACAACAGTGACAATCAAGAAAAGTTTACTTTCGCTACGATTAAATTGTCTCAGATGATACACAGATATCTGAAAAGTTATTAATTATCTACCTGATAAGCAGCTGGACGTAAAGATAACTAAACGTAGAGGAATACAATGATGCATATGTGGTTGATGAAAGCCATGCACATTTATCTAAATGGGACCTGCAAAAAATGAAGACGCACCAGGCGTATTTAAATTTTTTTATAAACATATCGCCCCAATCAAGGCATTTTATTGCCACTGTTTTACAGGGGATTAAATAAGAGGAAAGTTATGAGAAAGAGTGACAGGTTATAGTGGGTGCCAAGAATTTGGTAAGAGAGAGATGACTGTGGCCATAAAAAGAGGGATCAGTTTATATATTGATTGTAATGTAGAATTGAACCCCACTTTATATCCATATTATAATAATCTAGAAAGTTTTTTTTATAATCATATCGCTCCAAGCAAGGCATTTTATTGACACTGGTTTGCAGGGGGTTACGTAAGAGGAAAGTTATAAGAAAGAGTGACAGGTTATAGAGAGTGTCAGGAAGTGGGTAAGAGACGGATGAAAATACTGACGACAATGGAGTGGACGGAGAAAAGAGCATGAGGGAGAGGATGCAGGTTAGTGAGATAGAAGATTACTATTGATTTTACATTTAAATTCTTGGAGATTATAGCTGTCGGGAAAGCAAGTAAATGGAAGGGAATTCCACAGGTGAGAAGCGCGAGAAAAGAAGCTGCTGGAGTAAAATGTGCGTTTACAATTTATTGGTTTCACAGTAAAAAGATTAGGACCTTGTGGCTCGGGTAAGGGAGCACCAGTGAACTAACTTCATCGGAGCAGAAGCCGTAAAAAATATTTGTAGAAGAGACACAGGGAAGTCACATTGCGCCGGTGAGAAAGTGACTGTATCCGAGCTGCCGAGTCGAGATCTATCACATTACAGATTCTCCGGTGGATTTTATCAAAGACAAAATATTTCTTTATCAAAATATCAGATCATTACAAAAGTTCGTGTCCGATTACCATCATTAAGGTACCTTTATACTTGTGTTTGTTTTAGTGCTGAGTCCTGCTGTTTTCAAAATAGAAACGTTGCATTGTCCAGATGCAGGCAGATTTTATTGAATGTTGAGGTTTCGTACACAAATGAATCATGTAAAGATAGAGGATGTAAAATTACGCGATTTCTATATTATGATCTATGAATTTCGGAAAGAAGTAAGCGTTAGAATTGCGAAAACAAACGTTCAGAAGGTTTATTTGAATCGTGCTCCTATTCTTTGGGTGGTCAATGGTTTTGTAGATTTCATCAGTTTTAATTTTAAACTAAATGCTCAACCAAGACCAGGGCAAGCTTCCGATGCTGATGAGAACACTCTGCTTAACATCGTGGGGAAAAACCGAATATTTCAACAGAAGATATTGCTAAGAGTTAGAAATCTCAAATTCCTTTCGCCATATGAAGAAAATTTGGGTTCGTTTCTAAACCTGGGCGATGAGTTCCCAATTATCTGACGGAACAAAAGACCACTCGTGTTTCTGCAGGGATTTTCTCGCTGTTGGACCGAAAAAAGTAACTTTCTTATACAGAATCACTGCAGGCGAGGAAAAATAGATCATTCATGATAACGTTTGATGCAAACGGAACTAGAGAGAAGTTTCACAGTTAAAGCTTCACTGCATCCATATACAATGAAATATTAGTTGCCCGTTTGATGGGACCTCCCGCCACTAAACCCATTCATTCCCAGTGGTTCATAGGCCATCGAACAACCGTACCCATCGACCAGGAGCTTGTCGTTCTTCTGCAACCACTGGGCGAGGTAGACTAGTTGCCAACCAAGACTATAGAACCCAATCGGTCCTGTTATTTAACCTATAGCTCGAGAAAAACAAGAGATGGATGAATATCTTTGTGTTGTAATGGGATGTCCCATTCTCCCTATTGCCTGTGTGAACTGACTATATTATTAGCCATATATAGTGAGCACAGGAAATACCTGTGACTTGCTTAGGTAATTACTAGCCTGCCACCATATTCCTTGAAATTCAGTGCATGTCATTTCGCCGAAATGTAAACGACCTTGTTTGGCATAGCGTTAAACATGTCGAATTTTGTGCCAAAGAAAGTGTGTTTGAGGGAATTTTATTGCACTATATTATTCAAAATAAATATACTGTGTCGGAAACAGCATGCAGAGATTAAGTCGCTTTAAAGACAATGATTTTGATGCTGTTATGTCAGACGCAAGCTGAACTTACAGAATCATTAAGTGTTGATCGCTCAGTAGTTTAGAAACGTTTGAAAGCCTTAGAAATGGTGAAAAAGAAAAGAAATTAGATGCTGTACGAATCAAAGCCAAGGGACATCGAACGGTGTCTTGTCAAGTCTGAACAGCTACTTCAATGGCAGAAACAGAAAATATTTTTTGCATTGTATCATGACCAGCGATGAAAAGTAGATATACTACGATAACCGTAAGCGTAGAAGATTGTAGGTTAAACACGGCCATGCACCAACATCTATGGTCCAAAGCTTCTGCTTTACATATGTTGTTATCAGCTGGGTGTAGTTTATTATGAACTCCTTAAACCGACAGAACCTATCAATAGAGATAGCTAACTACTACAATTGATACGTTAAAAAAAGCTGTGATTATACGAGCAGAGACACGCAAATGTGATTTTGCAACATGACAATGCTAAGCCAAGTTTCAAAACGCTTGAAAACCTACTATGAAACGCTTAAATAGAAGTTTTATCCCACTTACCATATTCTTCAGACATTACCACGTCCGATTATCACTTGTTCTGGTCGATGGCACATGGCCTAGCTGAACAGCACTTTAATTCTTATAAAGATGCCAAAAGCTGTTTCGACGTGAAGTCAGACAGCGGCTGGTAGTCAGTTTAGTTCGGTATTTTGCAGCTAGCAGTTGAGTTGAAAGCACAAAAAAGGCTAACCGTCTGACTGGCTAGCTGTCTGGCTCTATGTGCGTGTGCTAAATCTTCGAATCCTATCTACCTCATTCTACAGCCAATGTCTTCAAAGAAAAAAAGAATAGCTCAGAGATAGAATCGCCGACTGACGCCAATTCGGCCGGGTTTCAATCCTGGGTTAAAAGCAATCGAAGTCTAACCGAACTGATGAGCTGTGATACAACGAAACAGATCTGTCTACGGATGAATATTTACTCTCTCACACCCTCATTGAGCACTCTGAAAGAATGGTAGACTAGCATTTACGCATCAGCAATGAATTAGATCACTCTCAGCTTTTGGCGTGTACAATGATAATATACACGCTAAAAACTCTACCTTTTATACCTAGCGCCCATAGCTCAGAGGTAGAATCGCTGACTGACGCCAATTCGGTCGGGTTTCAATCCTGGGTTAAAAGCAATCGGAGTCTAACCGTACTGTTGAGCTATAATACAGCAAAACAGATCTGTCTGTGGATGACTATATATATACCACGTGCTAGACTTCGTCATTTTGCAGTGTAAAAAAGCATGTCACTTTGGGTTCAATTTATATTTTGTCATTTTCCTGAAAAAATAATCAACATTTGGTTCGAACTTATTCTCGGCGAATTGTTACCAGGTTTATATTTTCGTCATTTAGAGTGAGAAAAATGTCGTGAAATTTGAGTGGCAGTTTTAATTCTTGTCGAAGGGGATAAGTAACATTTGCTTTCAGAGGTTGGCCACCCTACCCCATCCCCACCTTTTGCCTTGTTCTATACATTTCATTAGAAAAATGAATATTAGTTCATTAAAATTTACATTCAAGACAGTTACAATTTGCACCTCCGATTTGGGCATTGTGTCTGACTAAACGTTATTGGATAATTAGATGTTTTGCATTCTTTAATGAATGATTTTACCGAACGAGGTCTGCAAGAAATTCTCTCTCACAAGTTTGGTCTTAAATCAGCCGTTCTAATGTACTGTGCAAGAGAATTGGTAGTTTCACTTGGTTTTGTAGTAAATGAAAAATTAAATTAATCTAAACTTATTTATAAATGGAACTTTGTGTGTGTGTGTGTGTGTGTGTGTGTGTGTGTGTGTGTGTGTGTGTGTGTGTGTACCCGTTACCTATAGACTCCGAAACGGGTGAACCGATTTTTTTGAAAATTGAAACAGTTGTACTATAAGCATCTGCGAATGTTCTTAGCTAGGCTTTGTGTCGAGATACACCCGATAAATATCGAACATCGATAATCGACAAAATCGGGTTACAGAAGGAGTGGTCCGATTATTAATAAAATCTGATGCACTCATAGACAAAGACATAAGAAACGATATTCAGAAGTTTCAAGGTTGCAGTTCTTACAATCGAGCAGAAAATCGATAATATATATATATATATATATATATATATATATATATATATATATATATATAAGGCAAGATGTTTGTGTCTGTGTCTGTTTTTCTATCTGTATGTCTGTATTTTTGTCAGCCCTTTTATTTTAGTTTTTGCTTCAGGTTTGGCTCTAAGTAGGTATAATTGTAGTTCTTATTCTCAGTCATGATACCATTTACTCAGTGGACTTATTTAGCCTTCAGAATTCAGTTTACGACGAAAAAAACTTATTTGTTTTCGATACCAGGAAATCAAAATTTAACTTACATCCACTCATTTTTCTTTCAGTCTACGGTTTCGCTTTAACTGGAAACAACTATTGCTTTTTAGTCTTTCGTGCCAACGTCGAAAGAGTTTGAGCTCCAGGACCATGGATTAGTTTTAAAGCTTTCATTACACCCGAGCAGCACTGGGCTATACTGCTAATATATATATATATATATATACATATATATATATATACATATATATACTAGATTTTAAATATTCTTTTGGCTGAGTCTGAGCTCCGGGACCATGGTTTAGTTTTAAAGCTTTCATTACACCCGAGCAACACCGGGCTATACTGCTAGTAAATAAATAAATAAAAGTTGGCATATCGGTTGCTTTTTGGACTTTAATCAAAGTAGGATTATGTTCCCATATCCCTCTGCTGACATGTTCCGGAGGCAACGTTCGTTGTTGCTCATATTTTCTGGGCATTTTTTTTAATTGTAATTTTTATTTTTCGTTTACATTTTTTTTTTATAAGTTTCCGTTTTTAGTCGAGGAGTGATGGAGTCTGAAAAAAGTCTTGAAGAAGACAAAAGAAACGAGCATCAAATCTATTGTTTTTGAGTTCTTCATGTCGTATTAATTTTTCCTTGGGTACTACTTTTCTTCTGCGATTCCAAAGAAGCTTTCTTTCTGCTCTCCTTCCATTCTTCTGATTTCATAAATCTATACTCTGCAGATAGTGTTATGATTTCTCTTTTTTAAGATTATTTAACAATTTCATTATATTTTCTCATCTTTGGAATGGGTTAAATTCAATAAAGTCATGTCTAGAACAAGACAAATTTAATAGAGCACATTTTTTATGAGTTTAACAACCAGTGAGTTGCTTTAGTCAATTAATGAATATATATAAAGAGTATTTTAAAAAGTCATTGCAGCTTGATAAACACACACATACAGACATATATATATATATATATATATATATATATATATATATATATATATATATATATACAAAATGATATAAATATATTATTCAAAAATATTTCTTGTATGTATGTGAAGCTATAGAAACATGGTTAATGTTTCTTGATTCGGCCTTGTGTCATACATAACCGAACTCCCTACAACTTACAGATTTATTTATCATCGGAAGCTTTTCATCAGAAGGTTTGTGTATATTTGTGGAAGAGTAGTGGAAGAATAAAAATATACATTTCTCATGCTAAAAGAAAATATTATTAAAAGAATAACAAGAATTCGTAGAAGTTAATGTTCAATGAGAATGTCAAGGTATCAAAAGTTCAAGAAACGTTTGTAGAATAATTTGTTGGAAAGAGTTTATGCGAATGTATGTAAGTATGTATGAGCGTTTGTTTGGTAGGAATGTCTTTGAATAGAGAAGTTGAAATAAAATAAAGCAGAGCACGAGAAAGAAGAAGAAAGAGGACAAAGTGCGACGCGATTTTACGTCCGGGTCGTGGTTGAAGTTTATCCCGTTACATTTTAGTCGTGTTTCACTCTCGCTGCTCCTATCTGTCTGATTGACGCTGGTCAAAGTCATTTCTAGTAATCTAGATATTTTGTTTTAAGTCCTTTTTGGTTCTTGCAAATTGCTTCCACTGGTTAGAAAATCAATTTAACATCTACTCGCGAAAATATCATAAGCAAAGAAGCAAAACATATACCCGCTAAAATAAAACTTGACAACAGAATCAAACTACCATCGAAGGCAGATCCATTCATTAGCATAAAAGACCATAAAGATAAATTCATAAAATAAACCAACATGCAGACTAATAAAACCTACGAAACCCAATCTCGGAAAAATAAGTAAACAAACAGTAGAAGAATACAAGCTCAAATACAAGGCGTAAACTAGAAAGAAACCAATAGAAAAATACCAAAGTAACAATTACCAGGTTTAAAAATATTATCAACAAAGAGCAATGCTCATTCATATAGTTAGGCACAAAAGATTTTTAACATGCCCCTATTAAAAGTGAGTTTGATTAGTGTTTAACGTGTTAAAACACTTCATCTTTCAATCAACAACATCACTTGACAAGACACAAGAAGTGGTTAGACGAAATAGCTACTTTGTTGTTATGTTATAACATATTTACGTTATAAATGATGAATAAATATCATATATATATATATATATATATATATATATATATATATATATATATTGATGCATGTTGCATTAAATACTATACACAAGATTTGTCTATTTATTTTATGTAATTTTTTAATTTTGTCAAATAAGCTTAATAGCATTATCATTAAATGAAGAATGAAAATCACAATATAGATAAATAATTTATTTTATAATCCAATCAAAACTTTCGGCTTACATAAGCCATTTAGAAAGATGTCAAATTACATTATAATATATCATTCACGGAAAAACAATAATGACAGTCTGTTTTTGTTTACATGTCCAGCGTCTGTATGAATGAGTTTGTCGTTGCTTGGAAATCGAAACTTATTTATAAATGGAACTTTGTCTGTGTGTGTGTGTGTGTGTCTGTGTGTGTGTGTGTCTGTTACCGATAGACTCCGAAACGGGTGAACCGATTTTCTTGAAAGCTTACACAGTTGTACTATAAGCGTCTGCGAGTGTTTTTATCTAGGTTTTGTGTGGAGGTACCCCCTATAAATATCGAACATCGATAATCGTAAAAATCGGGTTATAGAAGGAGTGGTCCGATTGGTTGCAGTTCTTACAATAGTGCAGAAAATCGATAATATATATATATATATATATATATATATATATATATATAGGCAAGATATTTGTGTGCGTGTCTGTTTATCTATCTGTATGTCATTTATACAAATCCACAATTTTTATTCGATTTTCACCAAACTTCCCACAAATATTCTTTAGGCTGTGTCTGAGCTCCAGGACCATGGATTAGTTTTAAAGCTTTCATTACACCCGAACAACGCCGGACTATACTGCAAATATATATATATATATATATATATCCAAGTATGGGTGGAATAATATTCCCCATCCAAAGAAACACTATTTTTAAAAAAGTGCTCAATACAAAGTAGAGCTAATAATAATAATAATAATAATATTTATATATAAGGCAAGATGTTTGTGTCTGTGTCTGTTTATCTGCCTGTATGTCTGTATTTTTCAGCCCTTTTATTTTAGTTTTTGCTTCGGGTTTGGTTCTAAGTATGTATAATTGTAGTTCTTAGTCTCAGCCATGATACCATTTACTCAGATGACTTATTTAGCCTTCAAAATTCAGTTTACAACGAAAAAAACTTATTTGATACCGATAACAGGAACTGAAAATTTGACTTACATCCATTTATTTTTCTTTCAGTCTACGGTTTCGCTTTAACTGGAAACAACTATTGCTTTTTAGTCTTTCGTGCCAACGTCCAAAGAGTCTGAGCTCCAGGATCATGGATTAGTTTTAAAGCTTTCATTACACCCGAGCAAAGCCGGGTTATACTGCTAGTCTTCCATATAAACAAAAAGAGGATCTCATTATTGTTTGTCCGTATTGAATCTTGTAACTCGAAGTCAGAAATGTATCGAGTTGAGGATTCATATTTTGATTGATTTAGAAACTGCTTAAATGCACCCTTGTGCAAATTAATTGAAAAACTGCTTTACGTTTCTTTCTTTCAACATGCGGTTAGTTTTAGAACAATTAAAGTGACAGGGTGTAATCGATTTCTATTTTTACTTCAGATTACGTCATTTGCAGTGGTGAGCAGTAATATGAATCTATTTTCGGGGAGTATGATAAAATTTGTTTGGACTTGAAAAATATTGTTTCACCCGCGATTGCATCAGATTTTTATCAAGCCAAGACACTATTGTCTTGACTGTCAATTAGTTGTCCTAAGGCCATTGTCTGTGATGGATGTTACTCAAAAGAAAAGTACAAAAATTGTAACGCTGCATGAACACATAGGCTAGCTTTACGGAGATATCGCGGATATTGTTGTTATCTGTTGTGAATTAGTTTTCGCACTGAACGTTATAATCATGCTATGTCGGTTGCTAATCGACTTAACTTACCCAAAATGTTAGGAAATTGGTAATCTTCCACTGGAAAGCTGACTCCTTAGCATCCGTCTAACTGCCGGGTATATCAACTGCTTAGTAGTTGTACTGAACTCCAATAGAACTCTAAAGAACTTCTATGAACTTCCCAAGAACTTCTCAAGAACTTCTCTACCGTTAAATTCCTGTTAACTCTTATTAATATAGGAGGGAGAGTTCATTATCTGAGGAATAGATGTGTTTCCCCATAACATTATCATCGTTTTAACTGTCTGTCGTGCCATCAAGGCAAAGAAACAACCTGGATTCTGCAGTTCAAAACATCAAGGTAAATATGGTCGGAAGAGAATATGTAATGATCAGAGAAAGAATAAATGATCGTAGGAAGGCGTTATTCGTTTTCTTCCAATTAATTTGCACAAGGCTGGACATTGATTCGCTAATAAATTAATTGTAATATTTGTCATTATTTTTCGAAAAAACCTGATACCTCGATGTGCTGAATCATCCAAATGGCAGTTTCTTTTTATAGATGTGACAGTTTATTTTGAAATCTTTACGATAAAGGAGGTGAAAGGATCGACTACTTGAAAAAAAAAATCGAAAATAATAATTAATTGGAATGACGTATGCCCTCATCGGCTTTTACAAGAGTTGTGTGAACAATTCAAATGATAAAGACAACAAAAGGAAACCAGGAAAAAAATTTAAGAAAGATAACTCGCCCCAGACATGCAGACGAAAGCACTCGACAAATCGGATGTTTCCGAAGGCTTTCAAGAATGACGACATTTTAGATCAAGAAAAAAATGACATTCGAAAATAATTCACTACTATATTTGAATATAGTTTTTTCAATTTTTCATTGTTTCTCTTTATATTTTGCTTTTCATTTTCTGCCAAAAGGCGATTTTCCTTATCAGTTAACATCTGAAAAGGTGTTTGCTTTTCTTTACACTGATGTTTAGCATTGACGACGAATAGAACAAAGAACAGATGTTGAAAAATAAATAAGAATAGAGACAGTGAAAATCAAGTCAGTTCAACGGAGGAAGGTGAAAAATCGAATATTGAAAATTTGGTGGATTTTTATGTGTACGTAAATTTACATTCCTTATATATATATATATATATATATATATATATATATATATATATATATATATATACGTTACACAATCCTACAAATAGTAATTACCGACATATTTATTTAGATTTATTTGTTAGAAGATTATTTTTAATGGATACTCGTATTTGAGTGGATACTCGGTTTTCTATAATTAAACAGTACATATATATAGACCTTTATTAATTAAATCTATTACATAAACGTAATGAAAATCTATTAAATAAACGTAATGAAATAAATGTCATATTCAGGCATTGCAAAATGTTCACCTTAGAAAATGGATAAAAAACTTTATATTATTAATATGCATATACACATAAATTCGCTTAAGGAAAATAATAAATGACGAGATATTAAAAAAAGTAAATTGGTACATAAATTATTTTATAATAAATAAATAGGTATTAGAAAAATGGGATAATGATAGCAGGAAGCAAGTTAGAATAAAAAATAAAAAATTATGAATACATAAGTTTGTACAATGGTTATCGTTATTCTTTCGATAGTTATTGTTACTTTGGCTTACGTGCTGATTTAAGATATTATTATTATGATTTTAGGTCATAATAATGGTCAAAGGGTCCACCTATTGTCACCTAAAATCATAATAATAATATCTTAAATCAGCACGTAAACCAAAGTGACAATAACTATCAAAATAAAAACGATAACAATAGTAAAAACTTATGTCATTGTCAAATCCTAACAATTGCCGACTGGAAAATAGGTGTCTGAAAATTTCTATTGTTTATCAATGTAATATGACATCAATTGAAAATCTATTTAAAAAGTTTACATTGGAACTACTAAGAACACGTTTAAACAGCGTTGTTATATACACTTAACTTCCTTCAAAAACAACACATACAGAAAACCAAACATCTCTTTCTGGGTAATTTTTGAGAGTTAAAGGATTAAAAAAAAAACGTAAACTGGATAATTCTGGAAAAAAACAAGAATCTGCATGTGGCTCTACGATATCTGCCTTTTGTGCTGGAGTAAAAAGCTGAAGTTTTTTAAGGTTCCCTAAAAATGGGGAAAATATTGAACTGTAGAGATGAACTGACTGTTTCATGTAAACATCGTGCAAAATCTTCTGTACAATAAAGACGGAAGCTGACGATGGTTTGCCTGAAATAGGCCTACACTTCCGCTTAACTATGGAATAACGTGTCTATCTTAATTTTTACACACACACACACACACACACACACACACACACACACACACACACACACACACACACACACACACACACACACACACACACACATATATATATATTCACAAAGGAAGATAAAAACATAAAAACAGTTAAGGATCCTGTGTAAAGTTTAAAATATAAAATGAAACGGAAAGGATAAACACGACATTGAACATATAGGCACATATGTACTGAGGGGCACACGGTTATGTTTAAGCGTGCAGACACACACACACACACGCATACACGCACACACACTAGTACACTATGAAGAAAAAATTGCATATACAAAAGAAAAATCGAGACGCATAAGTAATCAATTGGTAACATCCTCTGACGAGTGGACGAAGTAATTCCCGAAAGTTCCGTCCGTGTCAGAGCACTCAAATTAAGTGACAAACCTTTAATTTTAGTAATTTTCTTTCCCTTTATACACACACACACACACACACACACACATATATATATATATATATATTTTTTTTTTTTTAAGGTAAAATGTAAGAAATGAGTAGTAACGTTAACAGATGTTATTTTCATTCGTTTCTTAAGCTACTCAAGTACTTTCAACGTCTTTCCGAGATCATCTTCAGGGGTGTACTCGGAGACGTTAAGAAATGAATTAAAATAACATCTGTCAACGTTACCGCTCATTTTTGACACTTTTTTAATTGTAATGCGCGAAAGACTATCCGTGAATATGAACGAATTTTATTAAAAACAAGCAAACATATTGTTTGCAATTTATCTAATCAGACATGTTTAAAAGAAAATTTGCTGCCTAAATATGCACACATACGCGCGTGCGAACACATAGGCACACACACAAATATATATATATATATATATATATAGTTAAACAGTACATTATAATTTCCACTGACATTAATCGTTTGCGGGAAGATACTTTGCTGAAAATGATTTCTCAAACGATTACGGCCCTTTAAAATGTATAATGTACTGTTTACCTATAAGAATATACAAAGTAATAAACAAATTTCCTACCCGAATACGACTATCCATTAATGTAAAAAAAAATAAAAATTCAAATATGTCGGATAATGCCAGTTATTAATTTTTATATAATTCATGTTCTAAAAAGAGTTTGCGTTTCAGTTTTGTTTAACGGCATATCAACACATCTGTGGGATATTTTATGCCAAAAAATGGGGTTTTAAGGTTTTTTTAAATGTTCAGTCATAGTAAGAATTTTGGTTTAGTAAGATTTTAACGAATTTTTTGTTTTTATTCTTTTTTATTTTAAAAAACTAAAAATGTCTTCTAGTTTTGTATTCAAAAACGTTTTGCTAAGAATAAACACAGTTATTTAAAGAACATGTAAATTCGTAATAAATATTCGTCCTTTCAAGTTTAGACCTTGCTGGTGAATTGTTATATATAACGTATATTTAGGTAGGAAACTTTCTTTCAAACATATTTCCTTAAACAAGAAAAAGACATAATTTGGAAGAAATTAATGATGGTCATCAAACAATATATATAATACAATTACATACTTAAATAACAACCATGAAAAGAAATTAACAAAAAAAAAAACCTTTAAAACGGCTAATTAATTGAACGGAATCTCTTGGGACAAGATACACTCAGATACCTCCACCAAGGTGCGTTATGGTGCAGTGCATATCGATTCGGAACAAGAAATCAGGTAGCCGAGTTCGAATTCCAGTTGAACTCGTTGCATTCACTTACGCACAAATATCCTTGGGAAATGTATTAATCCGTCTCTGCCCTCCAGTTATGGGTTAAATAACAAAACAGATTGGGTTCTATAGCCTTGCCTGGCAACAAGTCTACCGCAGAAAGTAATGGTAACGTACTGCGGGAAAATCTTCTGTCTTTTCGAGACATGATCGCCGAAGCCTGTATCACGTACGATACTTAACTGACTGATAAAATCTAATAAAGCAGAACTTTAAAAAAATATATAAGGAAATCAGATAAACCTGTTAGAAGAAATAAAGTTCCTTCCCTTTTACAGTTCGTTATCAATCAGTCAGTTACTTAAGTACCATACTTGATACCCACTTGGGCAATCATGTCTCGATAGTGACTGGGCAGATTTTCTTGCAGCAGGTTGCCATTACTTTCTGCGGTAGACAACCAGATAGAACCCAACCTGTCCTATTATTTAAGCTATAGCTGGAGGGAAGAGACTGATTAATATTTTTTCCCAGGGTTACTTGCACTTAAGTGAATGTAACTTGAATTCGAATTCGGCACTCTACTTTCACGTTCTGAACCGGTATCTACTGCACAACAACAGAATTAATTGACAACAGTACTTCATTCATTTTATGATTGTTCTTTTCATATATTTCTAACTCCGTTTGTTTTTTACCTCTTCTCGCCCCTTAGGATGTGCGTTGTGGTGTAAGGGATATCGGCTCGGAACGAGAAATCGGGGAGCCGATTTTGAATTAAAGTTGAATTCATTGCATTCACTTACGCGCAAATACCTTTGGGAAAGGTATTACTCCGTCTCTTCCTTTCAGTTATGGTTTAAATAACAGCACAGATTGGGTACTATAGCCTTGGTTGGCAACCAGTCTACCGCAGAAAGCAATGGCAACCTACTGCGGGAAAATCTTCTGCCCAGTCAGTCATGTATCTTTCGAGACATGATCGCCAAGCGTGTTTCACGTATGCCACTTAACTGACTCACTCGCCCCTTGGTTTTTTCATATTTTCCCGCATTTTTTTTCTTTCAAGACATGATCACCCAAGCGTGTATCACATATGGCACTTAACTGACTGACCTCCATCAAGCAGAAAAATGTTTTGAATATTAGAAAAAAAATCTTCAAATATTCTTTGTCCGTTAGATATAGATAGATAGCTAGAGAGATAACCTTGCCTCGTCGCAGAGAAAGTTGCATATTTTCCATTAACTTCAGTGGACAGGTCTTGAGTGCTGAAAAGAAAGCGTGAATTGTAAATTCTGATTTTCAAGACAAGAGAATTTTTTGAACTTGGATGTTTGTTGGAGTACGATCTTCGCATTATTTTCCTGTTCAAGGTCTCGTGCCAACCCTGTTGATGTTGAGTAAAAAATCTATATGGGCCTGCTTCAGTTTTTCTCGGGATTTCTTCCTGTTACCGACAGCTTAAACATATATCCTTCAACATAAACATATATTTGCCTTCCAATCTCACATGCTTTGTCGTAGACTACAATATGATTCATCCGTATTGATATGTACCATTGTATCCATTACGAAAGCTTCTTCAGAACGATCTCTCCCTCCTCCTCCACTCTCTCTCTCTGTCTCTCTCTGTCTCTCTGTCTCTCGCTCTCTATCTAGCTATATATATATATATATATATATATATAATTTTAAGCTATGCTCAATTTCAGAGATAGAGTTTCTGTAAACATAAATGTACACCCTCATGTCAACAACAATTAATTGGTGACTGTCTGTATTATGGTTGAACACAAACGTCCGGTTATTAATACATGCTGGTCAATGGTGTATTATTGGTAATAAGATATTTATTCATCGAAATTCTTAATGTTTAGGCAGAATTGCTTAACAGATACAGTTGCACTGAAAACATTGTACACATAATAAAATATCATTGCAAGAAAATAACTAAATAACGATCTTCAAAAAGCAAAATTAACTGTAACTGATGAATAAAAAACGAATGTACCTCAAATAACAATTGCTTGCAAAAGAATTTCATGTACCAAGCCACAGTAAAATCAGTAGGTGAAAATTGAAGGATTAAACTTTGGAGAATGAAGAAGCCCATCATGTATATATGAATGTAGGCCTCTATGTCTTTGCACATATATCTAACTCTCTAGCTACCCTTTTTCAGACACACATGCAGACACACACACTGATAAATAACTAAATAAATATATATATATACATATATATCGAAATAATAACCAGACACCACAGAAAAGGAATACGAATTTAAACAAAGATAATTTCATGTACATTTTGGTTAAATATCCGGGTTTATTCCTAATATTATAAATATTATTCGTAATTTTAAGCGTGTTCCAGTACTGTCTACATATTAATTTCTTTCCTAATCAATCTGTGATAATCAAAGTTACCAATGACTGGTCCCTGACGAATCGTTGCCGAAAATCAACCCAGGCCTGGATATTAAAGAAAAATGAATATGGAATTATGTTTGTTTAAATCCATCCACACACACACACACACACACACACACACACACACACACACACACACACACACACACACACACACATATATATATATATATATATATGAGAATAAATCTAACTAAGAGCTAACAGACCTAACTAGCTGGTTTTTTCGAGACGGACTGAAATATATTATAACAATTTTAATAGTATCATTATTATTGTTATTATTATTATTATTGTTATTATATATATATATATATATATAGAGAGAGAGAGAGGTGTGTGTGTGTGTGTGTGTGTGTGTGTGTGTGTGTGTGTGTGTGTGTGTGTGTGTGTGAATATATATATATATATATAAACAAAAAGTCCTGGGGAAATGTTATTCCTAGCCGACGCGTTTTTCCTCTGAGGCACAAATGTGTCATCTTAGAATATTTATTCCTCTGACCTTTTTACATCACCGGATGTGCGTTGTGGTACAGTGGATATCGGCTCGGAGCCGAGTTCAAATTACAGTTGAATTCATTGCATTCACTTACGCGCAAATACCCTTGGGAAAGGTATTAATCTGTCTCTTCCTTCCAGTTATGGGTTAAATAACAGGACAGATGGGTTCTATAGCCTTGGCTGGCAACAAATCTACCGCAGAAAGCAATGGCAACCTACTGCGGGATAATCTTTCTCCCAGTCAGTCATGTCTCTTTCGAGACATGATCGCCGAAGCGTTTACCACGTATGGCACTTAACTGACTGACCTTTTTATTCCTTTTATTCTTATACAGATACTCTCTATATAATGTTTTTCACTTAACTGAGCAGATTCATACCGAATTCAAAGTTTGTGAAAGCAATAATGTGATGTCTTCACTCCTCAGGGCTATTTCTTCCACTGTTGTTCTTACCTTTTCTTTTTTTCCTTTCTTTGTTTGAAGTTTGGTGTAATTTAATAACACATGAATCAATAAATCCCGGGTCTAACTAACAAAACCACAACTTTTAAGTAAAATTCAAATTATTCATCAACATAGTCTCCTTCTAGAGTGATACACTGATTCTAACGCTTCTCTAGCAATTCAATGCCTTTTTTGTACAACGATTTGTATTTGTCCTCAAAATACGTCTCGGTTTCCGATATTACTTTTTCATTGGAGCCAAATTTCTTTACCTGGAGCATTCGTTTGAGATTTGAAAACAGCCAGTAGTCGCTGGGGGCCGAATTTGAAGAATAGGCTGAATGAGGATGCTATTCGAAGTGCAATTCATGTAGTTTTGCTATTGTTGCGATCGACTGATGAAAGATGAGTTTTTCTTCGTCAATTGTGAGAGTTTTTGGCGATTTCTTCCTTCAAACGCACCAATAATGCTATATAATATTCGCTATTGATGGTTCTTCTTTTCTCAAGGTGATCGATGAATAAAATACATTGTGCATCCCAAAATACAGAGGCCAATACCTTGCTGTTGATGTTTGCGTCTTTGGTCGCTTTAGACGGCTTTCACCTTCTGCTGTCCACCCAGCCGACTGCTGATTTTTTCCAGAGTGAAGTGGTGGACTCATGTTCCATCCATTGTCACATATTTACGCAAAAACTCATTCTTGTTGCGTTGAAAAGTTGCAAACAGTGCTCTGAATTATTGATGCGTTGTTATTTTTGATCGACTGTGAGCAAACGTGGTACATATTCATGCAAAATGGTAAAGAATTATATAAAAAACACTTCAGAAAACTTATTTGAAATGATTTGCTGATTAAACTACACGACTGGCCATAATTTTAAGGTCACCCCATTAAAAAAAATAAAGCATTTCATACTATATTTAGTATTTAAATTCTAAATGAAAATAGAATAAATCAAATGAACTGTTCTGGTGTCCAGTTTCTGTGTTCTCTTCCCCATGCTTATCTCGTATTCTTATTCGCTACCCGAAGCATAGGTTTCCTGGCTGCCTTGTAAAATTTTGCAAAGTAATAATAACAAAAGAACCATTCTATTTTCATTTAGAATTATCCACTTGGCAATAAATACTAAAAATAGTATCAATTAAATAATGTTTTTTTTTTTATACTTTGGTGTCCTAATAATTATGGCCGGTAATGAATGTCATCGGTAAAATGGATTTTCTTTCAACAAAATCTGCTTTGGCGAGACACCGTGTTGTACGTTAACGCGTGATTTTTAATTTTTTCCACTTTAATTGCATCGTTTTAAAAAAAATCATTTTTCGAATTTCAGCTCATGTATTATGTATATCATTAAAACTTCTTATTTTTCATTGTTTGAACACCTGTAAATAACAACAGGTGAAAAAGCCTGTTATCCACAGATATTTGTAGATCATCGCATTTTCAGGCTAACTTCGTCTGAGTGAATTATGTGAATGTAGTAATAAAATATGCATATTCCTGAAAATAAAATTTTCGAAGACGTACCAGTGAACTGATTGAGCTGTTCAATTTCAGAGCCTTTTGAGTTTATATATTCTAGTATGTAAGAATCTCTGTAACTTTTAAAGTTAGCAACTCGTGTTCGCTAGCATAGGTGTATAGATTACTAGATGCTAACCAAAATAGCAAATAGATAGATAGATAGATAGATAGATAAATTGTGATAGATAGATAGATAGATAGATAGATAGATAAATTGTGATAGATAGATAGATAGATAGATAGATAGATAGATAGATAGATAGATAGATAGATATGAATAGAATCAGATAGATAATAAACTGAGATAGATAGATAGATAGATAGATAGATAGATATGAATAGAATCAGATAGATAATAAACTGAGATAGATAGATAGATAGATAGATAGATAGATAGATAGATAGATAGATAGATATGAATAGAATCAGATAGATAATAAACTGAGATAGATAGATAGATAGATAGATAGATAGAATAGAATCAGATCGATAATAAACTGAGATAGATAGATAGATAGATAAATTGTGATAGATAGATAGATAGATAGATATGAATAGAATCAGATAGATAATAAACTGAGATAGATAGATAGATAGATAGATAGATAGATAGATAGATAGATATCAACAGAATGAGATAGATAGATAGATAGATAGATAGATAGATAGATAGATAGATAGATATCCACAGAATGAGATAGATAGATAGATAGATATATAGATAGATAGATAGATATCCACAGAATGAGATAGATAGATAGATAGATAGATAGATAGATAGATAGATAGATAGATAGATATGAACAGGCTCAAAAAGACATATGAATTTTTAATATTATTTACTTACATGTTGATCTGTATATAAATTTAATATTATTTACTTACATGTTGATCTGTATATAAATTAAAAATTTAATTCTTAAATTGACCATACATGCACCACAATATCACACATATTTAGTGCATTTTTCGTGTATTACCGTCTGGTTAGTAATACATAGCTATCTTTTAAACAGGATTAGAGGTTCATATTTGGTGTTACAAGGAGATTTGCTAGTCTCTCACTCAAATGCATCCTAAAAATAATAATCAAGGGGTTTGCAATCAGTGGAGTTAGTGGTCAAATATAAGGATAGTGTGGTTGCAGAAATGATTTGACAGGCATGACTAGGTTCTCCTTTTTGTGTGACATGTTTCAGAGTCCTGTTGCCAGACATTGGGTCTTCTAGCAGCCACCCTCTCGACCCAGAGCAGGACTATCTTGATGTAATTCTCCGTGTTGATTTTGAGGCCCTGTGGGAAGATGAATTGAGGCATAATGTCACCATCACTAGTGATTTCTTCAAACACCTTCGTAATCGCCATTAAGCGGATCCAACTCTTTCAGACTACTCTGCACTCTCCACAGATATATACCCAAATATTTTGAAAAAAGTTTGAGTTTTGTTTAATCTCTCTTAGTTATTTAATTCCAAAAAGGTAGGGTTTTATTGTATATTTTTTTAAAAATTTTATGTATAGAGAGTAGGTTGATTTAGTCAGACTTTTATGAAAATTTTAGTTTTTATTCTTTTTTAGTTTAGAAAACTTAAAATTGTCTTCTAGTTTTGTATTCAAAAATGTTTTTGCTGAGAATATTTCCTTCAAAATTATGTTTTAATAATAATCTTTTCTTCAGAAATGTATATTTTTCTATAAGTCTAATTTTTATGAACATATTTCTATAAAAGTATATTTTTTATACTTTCATAGTGTTTTGACCCAAGTTTGGGGGTTAAATATTTGCCCATAGCTGGGAACTTAACAGGTGCTACCATTCCGGGTAAGGGTGAACCTGGGAACAAGAGCAATTAAGCAGTGGTTCCATGCTTATCCCAACCTCACAATCAGAGGCCTTGCAGCCGGATGCAGGTTACTGTCAGGCCCAGGACAAAAGTATTTTGAAATGTAAGTATTGGAGCTTTCGGCGCAAATTCTAAGCAGTACAGTAGAGCATTTTCAATTTTTAGTCAGAGGGATTTGCATCATGATGCTCATTTTCTCACAGACGGTGTCCAACTGACCATACTATATTGCGCTGTCGACACAATAAAAAACAAACAACGCGCTATCACGAAAGTAAAAATATAAAACTGTGACAATTTACTCATCGCACTCTGCTTATCAAACGAAAATAGCATTTAAGCATTAATATCAATTGTTTATGTAAAAAAACAAAACAAAAAAAAAAAAAAAACTTTCCTAACCCAAAATACTAGAAGGTTCAAAACTCAAAATAATAAACGGTGGCACGTCTACAGTTCATAATAATGATACATAAATGGATACTTTTGAAAGAAAAAAGGAAAAGGAACATAAAAGGAAAAATTATTACAACATCCTACACGTACATAAATCCGTTTAGACACGCACATAGGCAAGAATTTACATCCGCATAAACCAGCCTATAGCTCTACAGGTACAAACGACAAAAACGAACACAGACACTAGAAAGGACAAAAACTTACACCAATAAGTGCAAAAAAAAAATAGAAAAATATAAGCAGATAATTGCTGATCTCCCCCGAAGAGTGGACCTACGAAACTCTGGAGTCGGAAGAAAATAGCAATCAGCTAAGTGACTAATTTTGCTTATATTAAATCTCTCTCTCTCTCTCTCTCTGTCTGTCTGTCTGTCTCTCTCTCTCTCTCTCTCTCTCTCTCTCTCTCTCTCTCTCTCTCTCTCTCGATATCTGTTAGATAGGTGTGAGTTCGTGACCCTCGGTTTCACGTTTTCGCTGTCGTCAGACAACACTGTCTGACGATCGCAATTGAGTGCTTTCAAATAAGTACCACGCATATATAATATATAAATAATCTAATATATAGAACAAATTGCATTTATACTTTATATATATATATATATATATATATATATATATATATATATACATTTCATATATATGCATCTTTTCCCTGGCAACATTTGTATCATGTTCTTCTCAATTTCCACTCTACACCCATGCAGCTCTCTTCACACCAGTGTTCTCACCCTTCTCTTACCCAGTCTCTGACCCCCACTTGTTCCTCTTTCTCATCACAGTCTTCTTATTATACCCCCTTGCGCACCAGTAGCCATACTACTTTGCTTGGGGTGAAATCATTATAGAGAGAGAGAGAGAGAGAGAGAGAGAGAGAGAGAGAGAGAGAGAGAGACATCTAAACTTATTTATAAATGGAAATTTGTCTGTGTGTGTGTGTCCGTTACCTATAGACTCCGAAACGGCTGAACCGACTTTCTTGAAAATTGAAACAGTTGTACTATAAGAGTCAGCGGGTGTTCTTAGCTCGGTTTTGTGTCGAGGTACCCCTGAGAAATATCGAAAATCGATAATCGAAAAACTCGGGTTTTAGAAGGCGTCGTCTGATTTTAATCAAATTTGATACACTTATAGACAAAGACATAAGAAAGGATATTCATAAGTTTCAAAGTTGCAGTTTTTACAATAGTACAGAAAATCGATAATATATATATATATATAAAAGGCAAGTTGTTTGTGTGTGTGTGTGTGTGTGTGTGTGTGTGTGTGTGTGTGTTTATCTGCCTGTATGTCTGTATTTTTTCAACCCTTTTATTTTAGTTTTTGCTTGGGATTTGGCTCTAAGTGAGTATAATTGTAGTTCTTAGTCTCAGCCATGATACCATTTACTCAGAGGACTTATTTAGCCTTCAAAATTCAGTTTACGACGAAAAACCTTATTTGACATCGATACCAGGAAATGAAAATTTGACTTACATCCATTCATTTTTCTTTCAGTCTACGGTTTTGCTTTAACTGGAAACAACTATTCCTTTTTAGTCTTTCGTGCCAACGTCGAAAGAGTCTGAGATTCAGGACCATGGATTAGTTTTAAAGCTTTCATTACACCCGAACAACGCCGGGTTACACTGCTAGTTAAAATATATAACAAGATAAGAAAAATGTATATCCAATCATAAAAACTGAATATATGGATGATAAAAACAATAAGTTAAAAAAAAGAAAATTTGGCTGTTTATCTGAATCTCTGATATGGATAAATATACGAAAAACATAAAAATCTGATTATGAAAGAAACCAAATCGAAAAGCGATGCGTTTGCATTACGCTTGGCTTCCTGTAGATCAATACTCTGTCAATACGACCTTGTTCCTCGATCCTGTCGACAATAAACGCATTGCATATGAGGTAGGTAAGCGCTATATTTTGTAGCTCTTTGGTTACATTTTCTTTCGCGAAGAAAAAAAAAGTGATCCTTTTCGTAATTTCTTATATGTTGCAAGCAGAGAGATCAGTGTCAGATGATGAAGACATTCTGACCCACCATTTTTTATACTGCAAAAGAGACGATATTGCATGCAACTGAATTTAGTCTTATATAAATGCATGTACCGTTTTATAATGAACCGTGATTACTTCAAGATTGATAAGTATAAAAATGACTACTGATTTAAATGAGATTTCTTTTTGGCACAGGTTCTCAGATATAGAAGTTTATATATACGTAAAAAGAAAAGTTCTCTTACCAAATCAATTCGACATATATATATATATATATATATATATATATATATATATATATGTATGTTTGTATGTATGCGTGTGTATTTCTCTGTGTGTATGTATTCGTGTGTGTTTGATTTCAAATTCATATTTATTTGATTAAACTGCTCAATATTGGATCAGTGTTTGATTATCTCTCTCTCTCTCTCTCTTTCTCTCTCTCTTAATAAATATATATGTGTGTGTGTGTGTTTGTGTATGTGTATATCTATATATATGATTATATATATATTCATATATATAAATGTACACGTATACATACATATATATATTCATATACATAGGTATATAGATAGATAGATAGATAGATAGATAGATAGATAGATAGATAGATATTATCACTTCAATTTTTTGGGAAGCTCGTATATGAATAGACGCCTCGCTTAATAATTAAAATATGTTTATTTATTTGTGACCGCTGGCCTAAATGTTCGAAAAATCTAATTATAAAAAGATGCGGGAAGTCTATACGTTTCTTTAATATCAAAATATGTTTATCCATTAAAAATAACGTTGAAAGTGATACAGTCTGTCTGTCCCTAGCAGATTATATAGAGTTTGCATATAACGTTTTTCTAAAATTTATTAAAAATAAAACCTGAAATATATATATATATATATATATATATATATAATATACATACATATATATATATATATATATGTTTATAAAATTAGTCTAATTATTAAATAATAATACTATTTCTTTACTTTATGCATATATATATGTGCACACACATAAATAGAGTGAGAGAGAGAAAAATGTGCATATTAGGTTATTCTAAATCTTATTAAAATTTAATCTATTATATATATATATATATATATATATATATATATTTTAATCATCTCACCCCAAGCAAGGCATTCCACTGCCACTATTGCGCATGGGGCTACATAGGGGAAGGTAAAGAGAAGGAGTGGTTAGATATAGTGAATGTCAGGAGGAAGGTGACAGATGAGTAAGGATACCGTGGATGAGGTTTGGGCAGATGGGAAGAGTGTTTGATAGAATGGGAGCAGGTTAGTGTGTTAGGAGGTGTCTATTGACCTTACATTTAAACTCCTGGAGATTGTAGCCGTCGGGGAAGCAATCGTTTGGAAGAGAATTCCACAGTCGGGAAGTGCGAGGAAAGAAACTGTTGGAGTAGAATTTACGGCTGCATTTTATCGGTTTCACTGTAAAAGGGTGGGATCTAGTTGCTAATCTAGTATCTCGTTCAAATACGTATTTAGGGGGCACTAGTGATCTAAGTTCATCGGAACAGAAGCCATGAAAGTATTTATAGAAGAGACACAGGGAAGCCACTTCGCGCCGGTGGGAGAGAGACTGCAGGCGGTCTGCCAAGTCGGTATCTATCACATTACAGACCCTCCTCTGAACCTTATCGAGAAGCCCGAGGAGAACAGCAGGGGCACCCGACCAGATATGGCAGCAGTATTCAATGCACGGGCGGATGGTAGATTTATAAATGTGCAGGATAGATTCAGACGGAAAAAAACTTCCGGGCCCGACACAGAGAACCGACTTTCATAGCAGCGGATTTAGCAATGGATTCGATATAGTCATTCCATTTGAGGTCCGCTGAAAGTGTGATACCAAGGAGGCGCAGTGTTTTACTCTCTGGGAGGCAAGCCTGGTCCATGCTAGTGGGAGGTAGGTGAGATTGTCGATGATGGTTAATTGAGAGTAGCTTCGTTTTAGAAGCATTAAAATTTACTAACCATTTCTTACCCCAGTCCAATATGGATTGGAGATCTTTTTCAATCTCGGCTGCGAGGTTAGCTTTGACGCCTACACCAGATTTTTGGTCGAGGCGAGAATAAACTGTGGTGTCATCGGCGTACAAACCTATTTGGGCTCTTATGGAATCAGCGAGATCATTAATGTATATCAGGAAGAGTGTAGGACCTAAGATGGAGCCTTGGGGGACACCTGCGTTTGTATGGTAGTTCTGAGAGGCATGTCCGTTTAATACCACCTTCATTGTGCGGTTAGAGAGGAATGACTGGATTAGTTCAAACAAATGTACAGTTATACCATAGCTCCGCAGTTTACATAGAAGGCCAGCATGCCAAACTCTGTCAAACGCCTTAGATATATCCAATGCAACGGTTCGGGCTTCGCCATTCCTGTCGAGTGCCTGGTATATGTACTCGGTGATGGTCGTTAGCATATCAGCAGTAGACCTGGTGAAGCGGAAACCATATTGCTTGTCCGAGAGGAGCCTGTGTGCTGTGAGTTGCTGAACCACCTCGGCGTTGATAATGGCTTCGAACACTTTGTCAAAGATCGGAAGAAGGCTGATAGGGCGGTAATTTGCAGGGTCAGAGGGTTCTCCAGTGTTTTTAAATATAGGAACTATATTTAATCTATTATATATATATATATATATATATATATATATATATATATATATATATATATATAAATGGCAAGATGTTAGTGTGTGTAACTGTCTGTCTGTCTGTCTGTCCTTTATACAAATCCACAAGATTCATCTGATTCTCACCAAACCTCATGCAAATATTTTTTAGGTTTCATATTTTCATATATATTAAATACAGAAATAGGAGATGTTCCAACCATAGAAATTGGTATATAGGCTTTTTGCTATTTTTTCTTTTACACATACATATATATATATATATATATATATATATATATATATATATTACTGCAAAGAATGTATCACTTTAAGTAATCAGGTTCAACCCCGATGAGTGATGACGTCATATAGATGTCCTCAATAAACATCCATGTCGTGATGAAGCTGCTCAGTTAAAATGACAATTTCTTTGTACTAAGACTATCACAGTCCTATATCTACTTCGTTATCGGGCAGTTTGTAATAAAAACCTGTTTCTTCTCATATATATATATGTGTGTGTGTGTGTGTGTGTGTGTGTGTGTGTGTGTGTGTGTGTGTGTGTACGTGCATGTGATAGAATAAAGTAAAAAAGAAAAGTACAATTTATTTTTACCTTAATCTCAGAAGAAGCTTTAATAAAAGAGAGACACGTCAAATTTCGATACGTTACCTATTTTATTCTTTTACTTTATTTTCCTCATCCTTTCGAATTCCGATCCATATATCCAATTCATATATATATATATATATATATATATATATATATATATATATATAGGTTATGTCTTGAAGGCTGTCACAGTGCGTTGAGTGAAATAAAGGAATGTAAAAAAGTGTTTGGGTTTTACCTATTTATTAAACATTAATATTTCGAGATCAAAGTCTCATCTTCAGAATGGCAGAGAAGCTTTGGTCTGTCCGTAAAGATACCATTGGCAGCCTTCAAGACATAAGCCATATAACTATTTTACACCATGCTTCATGCAAATTACAAAACTCTAATATATATATATATATATATATATATATATGTGTGTGTGTGTGTGTGTGTGTGTGTGTGTGTGTAGGTGTTCATCCGCAGACAGTCTTGTTTCGCTGTATCACAGCTCATCAGTACGGTTAGACATCCGATTTTTTTCTAGGCAGGATTGAAACCCGACTGAATTTACATCAGTCGGTGATTCTACCTCGGTGAAGGGGAAGGTAGATTTTAGCTTGTTATATACACGATGTAAATGCGCGCCAGTTGCAGACAGTGTTCTAATTCATTACTGAATGAAATATATATATATATATATATATATATATAATCTTCGTATGAATCAAGTCCACTACTACTGAGCCTCATAGGTTATGATTGTTGTTTGAAGATATAAAATCTTATAAAGTAACAACTCCTACTTTATTCAGTATGAGCTTCCTTATTTAACGATATCTGAGCGAAAATTTTGAGTTCTTCTTGATCCGAGATTATAAAGACCGCTGATCAAATTGGAAGATTTCATTGTACTCTTTGATCTTTGAGACGCGTGTATTACGTGCTGTGGGGTAGAGAGGTGTATACATGAGCTCGGTTTATTTGTGAATTACACTTTAGATATCACATTACTAGAATTATATGCAATCAAGTCAAATTCGCAAACTAATTATCAACGCATTTACAAAGTTGTCCAGCGTTGTTCACTTTCTTAAATATGTGAATATCGAATAAAAATAAATATACGCTGATTTTAATTAATCCTTTTTAAGTAGAACCCACTTATTAATGATTACTATTAAAAAAACGGAAGTGACTTTTCCAATATACTGCTAATCCTCTTTAGGGATCAGAATGTAATTTTACTCTTCAATATCACTTACGTAATTGTCGTAGACTACGGTGAGGAGTGTGAGACTAAAACTCTCAAGAGGTTTAGGCTTACTGCTGTAGTGTCTGTAAGAAGTACGTTTTTAACATAGGGAGTTACTATCTCGTGTGCAAACGGTTTTGAACTCTCAGCCTCTACTACTATTTTCAATGTAAAGCGTGTATATTCTTCGGCGTGGTATGTAAATATTTGTATAGACGTCTGTCTAACTATCTTTTACATTTTTATGTCTACACTACTGGCCATAATTATTAGGCCATCCCAGTGTTTTTAAAAGAAATGATGTATTTCATACTATGTTTTAATATTTCTTGCCAAATGAAAATAGAATGGTTCTTTTGTTATTATTACTTTGCAAAATTTTACAGGGCAAGAAACCAACGATGAACTCGTCGAATCACCCTAAATTTTATTCATTCTTTCATTGATGAAACTGCAATATAGGTAACTATTAAATATTTATAAATTCATTTGATACACATGTTATTGTGCAGTATTAACAAAAGAACCATTCTATTTTCATTTACAATTATTCACTTGGCAATAAATACTAAAAAATAATATGAAATACATCATTTTTTTCAACACTGAGTTAACCTAATAATTATGGCTGGTACTGTACATTATATGAGAATTTTGCATATGCGATGGGATCGCAGAAGCACAGTCTTTGTCGAAACAAGGTAAAAGTTGCCCCTAGAGCAAGTCACGTTTCTTTAAGTTATCCATATCAAAAATTTTACTGATATGCGCAAATGCTTTATTTTGTTTTATTATATCTCACTCTTCTTTGCGTTCATTTTATTATTTTTTTTGTGTACGTTTGTAGCATTCAGTGAAATGAAATCGTTTGAAACTGTAGCCTAGGAAGATGGTTAATGCTTCTTTAGTTCAGCCTTGTGTCATACATAACCGATCTTCCTACAGCTTACAGGATTTATGCAAAATTATCATCATCAGAATTATAAGAAGGTTGGTTGTCGGCATGATGGAATGTGTGAATAAGTGTAGAACAGTGTAAGAATAAAATATACATTTTGCATTTTAAAATAGAAATTTATTAAAAGGAAAGAATAACACAAGTTGTAGAAGTTAATGTTCAATTAGAAACATTATTAAGAAGTTAAGGGTAGAGTTTGTATTCAATGATAAAGTTATGGGTATCCAGACTTGTGGAAAATGTCCGCAGTAGTAGTTGTTGAAGAAAATAAGGAGAAACAGAACAAGGTGTGACCTGATCTTATCTCCGGGTCGATTTGAAGTTGAAGTTACATTTTAGTTGTTTCGTCTCGCGGCTCCCATCTGACTCTGTTGACCGGTCACATAATGTTCTTAGTTAACTAAGTCTGGTCATGTGACCGGCTCCAGCGAGCATTTTCGCTTTTAGCTGTGAAATAACGTCATTATAAATTTGCTGTTTTTAATTCAATCAGGATTTGCTTTTCGCACTGACTTGTGAATAGTCGTTTGAATCCAATTTTGCGTGTGTGCAATTTTACTTTAGGTTTTCTCCAAATGCTTTTAGTTCTTCATTTCTTATCCCTACAATATCGTCTTTAATGGTATTTATACGAATGTGAATAGAGCGGACGCAACCGGAAAATGCCAATTGTTTTCTTCCTATCCGTTAAAAAGTACACCAAATGCATGTCCTACAATTCATTCATTCAGTCAGTTAAGTGCCATACGTGATACATGCCTTGAGCGATCATGTCTCGTACGATTGATTGGGCAGAAGATTATCCCGCAGTAGGTTGCCATTGCTTTCTGCGGTAGACTGGTTGCCAGCCAAAGTTATAGAACCCAATCTGCCCTGTTATTTAACCCATAACTGAAGAGAAGTGACGGATTAATACTTTTTCCAAGGTTGTTTGTGCGTAAGTGAATGCAAGGGATTCAACTGGAATTCGAACTCGGCACGTCGATTTGCCGTTCCCAGTCGATATCCAATGCACCACAACGCACATACTATTCATTATAATGACTTACATTTATGCGTACAAGCCGCACTGTCAACTCGGAAAAATGTTTACAGTTGGTCAATGGTTTTTTCTATTATCTGATTGCCTTTTAGCTTAATCAAAGAGTTTTCTTCTATTCGTCATTGAAGAGATTACCGGGACTATACAGAATTGTCATTAATAATGAAAACATAATGACATTCATGACTTTCCTTGGAGAAAATGACCGAAAACGAAGCCGTCGAGACATATTCGTCTCTGTTGTAAAGGAACGTGGTATTTTAAAAGAAAGGCTATTGGAAACAACTCCATAAACTTTTCCAAGAATTCATGGCAAATTACAGAAAACTAAGCCATAGTGTTATAATCGTGTACGTCCTGAACCGACGTGGCATTTAAAAAAATAAAATTGAAACCACTCCGCTATATATTCCTAGAACTCATTGCTAATGGCCGAAAATTGAGCCCTTCTCCGAACGAGAAATCGGGGAGCCGAGTTCGAATTCCATTTGAATTCATTGAATTCGCTTACGCGCAGATACCCTTAGGAAAGGTATTAATCCGTTTCCATTTATAGGCTAAATAACAGGACAGATTGGGTTCTATAGCCTCGGCTGGCAACCAATCTACCGCAAAAAACAATGGCAACATACTGCGTGATAATCTTCTGCCCAGTCAGTCATGTCTCTTTCAGGACATGATCGCCCAAGCGTGTATCACGTATGGCACTTAACTGACTGATAGTTATAATCGTATATATTCTGAAGGTACATGACATTAAGAAAAAGCGACAAGAAACTACACTTCTATCTTTTCCAAAAATTATTGAAATATACAGCAAAGAATATCGTTGAGACATATACGTCTACGTTCAGAAGGGATGTAACTTTTAAAAAGTGAAGCGATGTGTAACAACTCCGCTATCTTTCTCAAGATGTCATGGCAAATTGCAGAAAACAAAGCCGCAATGTCTTAATCGTCAACATTCAGACGGGACATAACATGGTAAAATTAAGACAATTGGAAACCATTTCACCACATCCTAGAAATTTTTCAGAAAACGCAGTAACTGAATCATAACCACCTATGTTCTGAAGGGACGTAGTATTTTAAAAGAAAACCAGTTGGTAACCACTCTGCTATCTCAACAAATATTCATGAAAAATTATAGAAAACGTAACCGTAGAACCATAATCCTCTTAAGGGATATGGCATTTAGGAAGAAGTCGTTTGCGACACTATCTTTTACAAATAACAGAAAACAAAAACGTAGAATAGTAAGAGTTAATTTACAGAACGGAAGTGGTATTTAAAATGACTGTCGTTTGAAAAGTAACCCACTATCTTTCCCAAATCTCAAGGCAAATTACAGATGAAGAAATCGTAGAGTCATAATAATCTTTGTTCTGAAGGGGCGTGTCATTTTAAAAGAAAAGAAATTGGAAAATACTTTGCTATCTTGCTCAAAATCTCATAGAAAATCACAAAAAACAAAGCTGAAGTGTCATCGTTTACGTTCTAAAGGAGTGTTGCATTTTAAGTGCAACGTTACTTCAGAACATAGAAGAGGGACATTTGGGAACCACTTCGTCATCTTCCTCTAAATGTCATGGAAATTGACATAAAATATAGAAAATATATCTGTAGAGAGTCACCGTCGTTTACTTTTTGAAAAGATATCACAATTAAAAAGAAAAGGAAATTCGAAACCACGTAACTATTTAACCCAAGGATTTTTGGCACTTCCCAAATCATAAAGTAAAGAATCTATAGATTGCTGAAAATATACGTCCTGAAAGAAGTGGAGTATTAAAAGAAAGACAAAAAAAATTCCTGTCTGTATCAAAACTTTAAGTGTAATTCAGAGATAATAATTAAAAGAAATGAATATATAGAATGTTATGATCGCATACATCCCGAAATGTTCACGACTATTTTTTTAATCATTTCACCCCAAGCAAGGCGGTACCGCCACTGATGGGCAGGGGGCTACATAAGAGAGTTTGTTTTAGACAGGAAAGAAGTGAAGACAAAGACGAACCAGCTACAGGGGGTGAAAGAGAACGGGCAAGAGAATGATGTGAACACAGGAGTGAAGACAAATTACGAAGGTAGAGAGAGAAGAAAAAGAACAAGATACACGGGGTGATGTAGAAAGGACTGAAGTCAAGTGGTTAAGAGATGAGAATTGGCATTGCATTTAAATTCCTGGAGGTTGTAGCCGTCAGGAAAGCAAGTATATGAAAGGGAGTTCCACAGGCAGGAAGCGCGAGAAATGAAACTGGTAGAGTAGAATTGTCGCCAGCATTTAGTTGATCTAACTGTAAAAGAGGGGACCTTGATGTCAGTCTGGTTGCCCGAGTATTTTCTTGTGGAGGGGGCACCCGTGACATAAGTTCTTCGAAGCAGAAGCCATGAAAATATTTGTAGAAGAGACAGAGGGAAGCCACACCCGCTGATAAGAAAGTGGCTGGAGTCGAGCTGCTAAGTTCCGACCAATCACGTCACAGATTAGCCTTTGGAGCCTGTCGAGAACACTTAGACGAACAGCATGGGCGCCTGACCAGGTATGGCAACAGTATTCCATGCACGGTCGAATGGTTGATTTGTATAAATGTAAATAAAACATCAGTTTATCATAGCGACATGTTTTGTTTCATTGAAATTTGATCATCGTATAAGCAGTGTTCACGCGCTTTTGAAAGCTACCAATCACGTGCTTTGCCAGCGTGTCATAGTATCACACTGTGTAGCTCTTGCCCTGATTCAAAACGATCAGTTTGTGCTAACGAAGATGTCAATTATTGGTGATGAGAGGATCCGAAGCAAACGTAATTAAATTAATTAAACCTGCTACATTAATTGTGATGTGATTTGAAGCAGGACTGGTTTTGAAGGTGTAGACGTGTGTGGTGCGGCAGACCAGTTCATGTAATTTTCTGGTGGTCTTTGTCGATACGGTGGTTCATTTACCGGAGTGCCACTTTCTCGAGAGGATCAACCCGTTCATCCACTGGGTACTTTCCTCTGCATTGGCCTACTGATATTTTCTAATCTTAATAATGTACATGGTAATAGATTAAGGCATTTAATGGAAACCCTAGTCACTATGACATTTTCAGCAATTGTTCTATAGAAATAATTCTAATTGTAGCATTCGGCAGGAATTGGTATTGCACCTGATTTGCACGAAGAAAGCTGGGGTCAGTCCATGCCACCGAGAGAAGAATTTTAAATACAACGCGATTATATAAACGATCGTCTCGGGCATATTTAATCACTCTTTCACATATCGCATGTACTGCACGGGGCATTTATTGCAGACTGCCCAAGAGTAAGACTTATTAGATTAATGCCCCGAGTAAATCTATTTTAAGAGGGATAGGAATACACTCTCATATATATATATATATATATATATATATATATATATGAGATTGTGTTCCTATCCCTCTTAAAATAGATTTATATATATATATATATATATATATATATATATATATATATATATAGCCTTTGAGATTTCACTCGCCCAATCGACTCAGTCGATTAAAAACTTAATTGGCCGATTAAAGTTTATTGCTTTACTCGCGAGCGATCGATTAAAAATCTCCAAATAAAAAGGAAATCTGATTCCTTTTACTACCGAAATGTTTGCCATTGAAGATTCACAAATTTCTTTTTTTCTTTTTTTTATAATATATTAATGTACATAATGGTATTTCTGAAATTATTTTAAATTACCGTCAGGTGACTTATAAGAAAATGGATTCGACCGTGTAAAATGATTTTGGTGCGAGTAAACTTTTCCTCGCTCTCGACCGCCGGTCGAATGACTTCTTTTTCAAATCTCAAAGGCTGTATATATCTGAGAGTGCGTTCCTATATCACTACATATATTTCGAGATATTTGAGCTTCATTTTTTCTCTTTTTTTCTCCGCTGGATCATTTACCCATTTCTTTATTTACGCATCTTTTTTAATCGTAAATTTATTTATTTTCTTAATTTTACGTATTTATAATAATCATAATTTTAAACGTATTCCAGCATTATCTCTTGTAATTATTTGCTATTCAGCCTAATAGAATTATAATTGTTGCCAACGATTGATCCCTGAAGAAGCGTTGGTCGAAAGGCAGCCTAGATCCGAATATTATTTTAAAAAATGAACATAAAATTATGTTTATTCAGAAAGTGTTCTAACAGAAGACGGCAAGTGTGACACAGAGATCCGAAGGTGGATTGACAAAGGACTCGTTCTAGAAGATGATTTGAGTATTAAGAGACAGGAAAATTTCAGCATAAGCAAAGTAAAGAGTACTTGATTGCTATGTGATTTCAGTTCTTCAATATGACAGTGAATGCTGGACAATCGCATCTAAGATTAAGAAAAAAATTGAAGTAACTGAAATGAGTTTCTGAAGAAGGATTCCGCGGATATCATGGATCGAGCATGTGAGCAATGATGAGGTTTTGGAAAGGATAGAAACGAAAAGGAAATTAATACTGAGCATCAGGAAGAGACAACTAAAGTTCCCGGGACATGCAATGAAGAAGGAGGGCTTAGAGAACCTGATACTAACAGGCCAGATAGAGGGAAAAAGAGACAGGGGAAAGCAGCGGATAACATATTCGGATGACAGAACCGAGGTTGCGTGATGTAATAGGCTACAATTGCCTACGTTCTGAAAGGACAAGGGACATTGGAGAAGATATATGCATTTCCTTAAAAATCGTCAGACAATCTACTGTGTTTATAATTTTTATATGGTTTTTCATTTCATCTTATTATATTTTCCTGGCCACATCTCTATTAGGCTTCATTCCGTAACATATTCGTCGATAATAAAATTATAATAGCATCATCCAGATGTGAAAAAGGGATAAGATAATGGAAGCTATTTAATAAAAAAATAAGGAAAAACCCAATACTCACTAATATGAACCATATAAACGGGCCTAAATGTGTTTGGAAAATAAAGCATCATATAACTCTAGTTATATACTTAAGACAATGTATATATTCAATTAAATGTAAAATAAAATTCATTGTTGATAATGACTAAATGAATAGCCGAAATTGCTTGGATCATTAAAACATGCGGACTATCTTTGCATAATTTACGTACAAAAAATTTAAAAATATAAGCTCACATAAAATATTTATTAAAAAAACACTAAACTACAGCACCATGTCTGTCATTTTTAACAAAACTTACATAAAAGAGGGGTTGCAGCGCGCGCACACACACACACACACACACACACACACACACACACACACACACATATATATATATATATATATATATTAATCGTGTCACCCCAAGCAAGGCCATTCCAATGCCACTATAGCGCAGGGGGATACATAGAGGGATTGAGTATAGGAAATGTCAGAAGGAGGGTGATAGACGACTTAGGATGTACATAGGGAGAGAGTTGGAGAGAGTGGGTGTGAGTTAATGTGTTAGGAGGTGTCTATTGACCTTACATTTAAACTCCTGGAGGTTGTAGCCGTCGGGGAAGCAAGCATGCGGTAGGGAATTCCACAGGCGGGAAGTGCGAGGAAAGAAGCTGTTGGAGTAGAAATTGCGGTTACATTTCATCGGTTTCACTGAAAAAGAGTGGGACCTAGTTGCCAATCTAGTATCTCGTACAAATTCACATTTGGGGGGCACCCGTGATTTATATATAATAAAGAAGTACGAGAAGCCGTGAATGTTTTGTTTGAATCATAGAAATACCATTATGTACATTAATATATTATAAAAAAAAGAAAAAAGAAAAATAATAATAAATTTCCGCTTTAAACAAAAGTTCAAGTCTTCTCGCACTTAGTTTTATTCTATACCAATTGCTCTCGTTGGAACAACCCTATTTCTGTTGTATATATATATATATATAAAACAAATATGTTATAATATCACTAAAAACGTAGCCATTTTGATTCGACATCCTTGAATGTCGAAACAAAATGAATACTTTGTAGTGATATTATAACATATTTATGAATGCATAATATAAATATGTATTTGTAACATATTTATGAACTATAACATAAATATATATTTATAACATATTCCTGAATTTATAACATAAACATGTTATAATATGACGACAAAATGGCTACTTTTGTAGTGATTTTATGACGTATTTATGTCATAAATTCTAAATAAAAATTATTCGCTCCACTTTGTATTGAGCACTTTTTAAAGAATAGTTGCTATGGATATGAAATTTTATTCCATCCATACCAACCTTAAACTTATATATATATATATATATATATATGTGTGTGTGTGTGTGTGTGTGTGTGTGTGTGTGTGTGTGTGTGTGTGTGAAACACCTGTACTTGTTCGATTATTGATATTTTAATTTCTTTAATCTGCATGTCACGGAAAATTAACAGGTCTCAAGCGGGTACTCATTATTTTGAGACGTAGGTATCTGTATGTTTTTTGTTGTGGTGCCCTTTTTACATTGGAATGAACTCTTCCTCATTTATAAATACTAACCTGCGAGACTTCCTAAAAGAGGCAGTCGAGACACAGTGTAACTTGACAGCTCGGACGAACACTTCTATCTACTGACTAATAACGCTCTTATTTTATATATATGTTTTGTTATTCCAATACACTGGTTCAACCTACCTTCTTCTTTTCGTGTGTTTCTTCCGGGCCCTAACAAGCAACAAGAGTTTTGATATCGATCATGCTCTATTTCTATAATTTCGATTTATTGTGGTAACAATTTTTATATTTCTATTTAATCTGAAGTCTTTGTTTTAGTTTCTTTACTGAATGTGTTTAGTTCCGGGTATGACATTAAACTACATCCGGAAGCTTGGTTTCTCTTTGGAAGACTGGGGGTTTTCAGTAACATGGAACCACCTTATAACTGCTGTTGTTCCTGACCAGGAGTAGTAGCACCTGTTAAGTTCCCAGCTATGAAAAAATAGTGAGTTCGCCATTAATATGATAGTATAATATTATATTTTTACAGCAAAATACCAGCAATACATTATATATATATATACGATTTATATTACAGTAGAAATATCAACAATAAATTTTATTTTAAAAAATGACCAAAAATACATGGCTTCAACTAGAAATAAATCTTTATTCTGAGCCATAAAACTGAGTTCAAAATATTTAGATTCTATCATTAAGTAACTCATTGAGATTGATATGCCGATTAGCAAAGTCCAAAGACAAGTGAATGTGATGATGCAATGTTGTGAAAGTATTTAATCTTTTTTCTGAAAGATTTTGCCTTCTTCTTTAATTAGAGTTCTACGTGAGCCTTCAAAAAATTATCTAAACTATATAGGTAAATGCTGACATCATTCCACAAATAAATATTTACATCGCTATAAGTATTTCATTTCAAAAACGATAAGCTGTGAAATACATACTAATATGAGAACAAGTGTAAAATATTTTATCTCAGAAAAAATTAAGACGAAAAATTAAGAGTTCTAAAGGACTTAAATATTATGTCAACGCGTTGATATCGGTGATACGTTAATTTTCTGTTTTAGATTTATTATGAAAATGATTCGTACATTTTTACATGTCGTCTTTGTTTCATTTTTATGCACTTGAACTTTATAGCAAGTTGTCAACATCACCTCTGTCTTGTGTATCCTAATATCAAAAATATCGTGACCAAATTGGTTATCAGAAGCAATACGGAAGAAAGATATTGCTCGTTAAATATGAGGAAATCGAGCATAAACAGGGAGAAAGAAAACATTAAGGTGTAATCACTTCTTACTAATAGCGAAAGGAAGATTGTATAGCTGATCTATGAGTCGGTAAATAAATAGGGCGGATCATTTTCGTAGTCACGCAGAGACAAGATCGTAATTTTGTGCTTTCTACAGATTATGTAGACAGATATCTCGAGTAAGGAAGAAAGAAAGCAACGTCTAGCTAAATTGGTCAGCAAATTATCGACTAATGATAACATTTTTCTTCTACCGAACAAAATTGTCAGCATTTCGAAAATTGTTTTTTTGTATATCAAATATTTTTTCTTTATTTTGGGATTTGTGATTGTGACTCTTATTTTTTTTCTTTTCGTGTTTTTTTTTTACTCTTCTCTACTATATCTGCGATCATACAAGACGTGAATTCTGTTTTTAAGCGCATTTTCACCTTTTATTGTTTTTTTTGTTTTTAGAATATTTTTTTGTTTATATCTCATTGATTTGTATTATTACGTTGATTCACAATCCTTCTCAATTCGTTTTCATTTTAATCGCTTATCTAGTTTTATATACACTTAATTTTGGCATTCACACACTTTTATCTTTCTTTCGGCTTAAGCCATCTCAGTTTGATACACCGTACGATCCCCGAAGATTTGCAAGGCCGAAATAGTTCAGTACATACATGCGTGACATTTAAAAAATACAAGGTACTGTAAGCTTGAATAGTAGATAGATCTATCTATCGCCCGGTTCACACTCCACCCACATCTACTGAACAGGTTAAGAGGCTCATCCCTTGTTTCCTGTTTAGAATGTAGTTTCCGGCTTTCTCTTTTCCAATCTTTTCACTATTACCTAGCCCCCTGCACATCAGTGGCGTTACCGCCTTGCTCGGGGTGATACGATTAAAAAGAAAAAGATATATATATACATATATATATATAGTCATCCACAGACCGATCTGTTTCGCTGTATCACAGCTCATCAGTACGGTTAGACATCCGATTGCTTTTACCCAGCATTTAAGCCCGACCGAATTGGCGTCAGTCGCTGATTCTACCTCTGAGCTACAGGCGCTCGGTAGAAGGAGACAGACTTTTAGCGTATGCTGTATCATACGCCAGTAGTTAGAGTGCTCTAATTCATTACTGAATGAGCGGTGCGTATAATCTAGAGTAGCTGCTGTTTTTTCAAAGTCTACCATTCTTCTAGAGTTCTCAATCTGTAAGAAAGTGACAGCAGTGGAGCTACCAAGTCTGGATCGATCACACTGCAGATTCTCTGTCAAGAACCCCGAGGTGAATAGCAGGGGCACTCGACCAGATGTGGCAGTAGTACATAGGTGGATGGTACATTTATATATTTGAAGGATGGATTCGGACGGGAAAAACTTCCTGTCCCTACACAGTGAACCGACCTTCCTAGCAGCAGATTAACTATGGATTCGATGTAGTTATTCCATGCTGGGAGAGTTAGACCGAGGAGGCGCAGTGGTTTGCTTACAGGGAGACTAGTCTGATCCATGCTAATGATGGTTGGAGTGATTGTCTGTGGTGTTTAACAGATAGCAGCTTCGTTTTGTTAACATTAAAACCACGAGCCATTTCTTACCTCAGTCCACCACAGATTGGAGGTCCTTTTCAAGCTCAGCAGCGAGGTCCACTTTGTTAGCCTGAGCATATTCTTGATCGAGGTGAGAGTAAATGGTGGTGCCGTCAGCGTGGATGCCTACTTTGGATCTGATTACATCGGGGAAATCGTTGATGTAGATCAGAAAAAGCGTAGGCCGTAGAATAGAACCTTGAGGGACACGCGCTTTAGTATGTTAGTATATGGAGGCATGTCCGTTCAATACTACCTTCATTACGCGATTTGAAAGGAATGACTGGATTAGATCAAACAATCGTCTAGTTATACCATAGCCCCGTAGCTTGCGTAGAAGGCCAGTATGCTAGACTCTGTCAAACGCTTTGGAGATATCAAAACTCGAGCTTTGCTATTCTTCTCGAGAGCCTGGTATATATATTCAGTAATGGTTCTTAGCATAACAGCAGTAAACCTGATGAAGCGGAAGCCATACTGTTGATTGTATAACGAAACGCTACCCCATTTAATTTGCCTGAGCATTAATCAATTATTAAAGTTTTACAATATGTTTCCAAACTGAACTATGAATATGAATTGGATTATTAAAGTTTAGATTGATGTTCTTTTATCTGTAATCCAAGTTAAATTAGAACAAGCTCAAAACATCGCAAATAGCAGATATATGTGCGTTGTGGTGGAGTGGATATCGGCTCAGAACGAGAAATCTGGAGGCTGAGTTCGAATTCCAGTTGAATTCTTTGCGTTCACTTACGAGCAAATACCCCTGGAAAAGGTATTAATCCGTCTCTTCTCTCCAGTTATGTGTTAAATAACAAGACAGATTTGGGTTCTATAGCCTTGGCTGGCAACCGGTCTACTGCAGAAAGCAATGGTAACCTGCTGTGGGAAAATCTTCTGCCCAGTCAGTCATGTCTCTTTCGAGACATGACCACCCAAAAGTGTGTATCACGTATGGCACTTAACTAACTGATAAAATCTAATAAAGTAGAACTTTGAAATATATATATAAGGAAATCCGATAAACCTGTTGGAAGAAATAAAGTTTCTTCCCTTTTACAGTTCGTTATGAATCAGTCAGTTACTTAAGTGCCATACGTGATACACACGTGGGCGATCATATCTCGATAGTGACATGGCTGACTGGGTAGATTTTCTTGCAGCAGGTTGCCATTACTTTCTGCGGTAGACAACCAGATAGAACCCAACCTGTCCTGTTATTTAAGACATAGCTGGAGGGAAGAGACTGATTGATATTTTTCCCAGGGTTATTTGCACTTAAGTGAATGAAACTTGAATTCGAACTCGGCTCTCCACTTTCTCGTTCCGAGCCGGTATCTACTGCACCACGACGCAAATAAATGATAACAGTACTTCATTCATTTTATCATTGTTCTTTTCATATAATCCTAACTCCGTTTTTTTTAAATCTCTACTCGCCCTTTGATATTTTCATATTTTCCCGTTTTTTTTAATCTTTTTTCTCCTTACTTTCTTTTTCTTTCTCCTCGTCTTTTGATGTTTTCATATTTTTCCGTTTTTTCTTTTTATCTTTTCTCTCCGCACTTTTATTTTCTTTCTCGTCACCCCTTGTACTTTTCATATTTTCCCGCCCTTTCTTCTTTGCTTCTTCCTTAGCGTCACTTCTATTTTCGTTCTTTTATATTCACTTACACCAGGGATGAATCTACCTCTTCTTCTCCCATCTATGGGTTAACTATTAAGACTTCTATCCCTAAACAATTATCTCAAAAAAGATACTTCAAATCTAAAAATGTTTTCTGGCTTTAAATAACCTGAAAAGGTTGAGAAGCCGTAGAAATCGAATCATTCAAACATTTTTCATTTTTTCTTGCTTTTCTTTTTTACTTTTATGTCCTCTCTTTTACTTCAATTGTCCCTTTACTTTTCATGTTTGGTCTTTCTTTTTTGTTTTCCGTCCTCTGTCTAATTGTCTTTGTCTGTCGACTCCTTGTTCTTTTCTTGTTTTCACGTCCTTTTCTTTTTGTCTTTCCTCTCACTTTTTTCTTTGTCCAGGTCTTTTTACATTTCATTTCCTTTTCTCTATGAATTTACTCCTCCCTCTGGACTCCCCCCCGTCGCTTCTTTTTGTCTTTCATCTTATCATTCTCCTTCTTTGTCTTTTTCATATTTACCCACCCTTTTTGCTTTGTCATTTACTCTAATTTCTTCCCCCTCTCTTATTTGTTTATTTCATATTTCCCAGCCAATTCTTCTTTATCTGCTGTCCCCCCCCCTCGATATTTTCTCTTTTTCTTTCTTTCCTCCTTGTTCTTTCTATAATTTCCCGCCTCTTCTTTTGGTCAGTTACCTACTCACTCTTATTTTTCCGATCTTAATACTTTTTTCATTCTCTCCCATCTCTAATTCTTTTTGTCCTTTCTCATTCGTTTTTGTCTTTTTAGTTATATTTCTTTAAGTATTTTTTATCAATTAAACCGCTCTCTATTACATTTTTGCTAATTCCATATTTAAGACTTGACTCTCTAATCGTCTTTGTCCAGCGAGTCTTTGTTATCTTTCTGTCTTCCCGCTCTTTTCTTTTTTCTTCCCTATCCCTTTTTTTGTCCTTGTCTTTTTATATTTCCTTTTCTTTTTCCTATGTCTTTTACTTCTTCTTCTCCTTCCCGTCGTTTCTTTTTGTTTTTCATTTTACCATTCTCCCTGTCTTTTTCATATTTGCCCACCCTTTTTGCTTTGTCATTTACCCCTCTCTCTAATTTCCTCGCCCTCTCTTATTTCTTTATTTCAAAATTCCCATCCCTTTCTTCTTTATCTATTGTCTTCTCTCGATATTTTTCTCTTGCTTTCCTCCTTGTTCTTTCTATAATTTACCAACTCTTTTGGTCAGTTACCTACTCACTCTTATTTTTCAGATCTTAATTCTCTTTTCATTCTCTTCCATCTCTAATTTTTTTGGCCCTCTCTCATTGCTTTTTGCCTATTTAGTCATATTTCTTTAAGTATTTTTATCAATTAAACCGCTCCCTATTACATTTTTGATAATTCCATATTTAAGACTTTACTCTCTAATTGTCTTTGTCCAACGAGTCAGTGTTATTTTTCTGTTTTCCCGCTCTTTTCTTTTTTTCTTCCCTATCTCTTTTTTGTCCTTGTCATTTTATAATTCCTTTTCTTTTTCCTATGTCTTTTACTCCTCCTTCTCCTTGCTATCTTCCCGTCGTTTCTTTTTAGTTTTTTATCTTACCATTCTCCCTCTTTGTCTTTTTCATATTTACCCACCCTTTTTGCTTTGTCATTTACTCCTCTCTCTGATTTCCTCACCCTCTCTTATTTCTTTATTTCAAAATTCCCATCCCTTTCTTCTTTATCTATTGTCTTCTCTCGATATTTTTCTCTTGCTTTCCTCCTTGTTCTTTCTATAATTTACCAACTCTTTTGGTCAGTTACCTACTCACTCTTATTTTTCCGATTTTAATCTTTTTTCTTTTTCTCCCCCCTCTAATTTTTTCCCTCTCTCATTGTTTTTAGCTATTTAGTTATATATCTTTAAGTATTTTTTTATCAATTAAATCTCTCTCTATTACTTCTTTGCTAGTTCCATATTTAAGACTTTACTAGCGAATAAATTTAGTGACCCGGGTAATTAATGAATGATACTCTTGTTGAAGATCTATGTTTATAGCTTGCTATCAAAGTAATTACGTATTTGAAAGCAAAATAATAAATGGGCCATTATTCGCCCTATTTCTTTCCACGCACCAACAGATGTGTTTGTTTTTCTTCTTTCACACCCTTACAGTTTTTTCCAAACAACCTTTCTTCTCTCGAGAACAAAGATCTTTCGTCCTTCAGATCCAAAAACTCAGTGAGTGTCAAACTCACTATTCAGTCGTAACTAAACAGGTAAGACTTGTTAATCATTGCATCATAACAAATTTCCCACGTATTTAAGTATAATGAACACATTAATCTCCGAACACGTTATCAATGTAGAAATAATTCACAGTGGCAGATTAATTTGAAAATATCAAACTTTCTAAATTATTGACATTGTTTAGATTGTTGTCCTCATCTTTATTGTCATATTCACAAAGTTTCAGTCGTTGTACGTTTCCGTTTCCTTCAGTTAATATATGTTTGAATTTTGAACCAAACTCAGAATAGTCAATCTGTATGTTGGCGTTTCTGAAGATTGGTTCGATTGCATTCGAGTAAACGTTCACTCTATGTTTATTACCGAAAATGAGCTGACATATAACCTTCATATTCCTGAGTTACAGAGTAAAATCATTGAGAATTTGTCACATTTATTCCGCTATGAGAAAAAAACGTCGACACAAACGTTATCAAACCAATCTTCAGAAATGACAAAATACGGATAACAGCTGAAGAATGCCGGTGCGTACAACGACCGAAACATTGTGAATGTGACAGTGAAGCTAGGAACAGCAGCCCAGACAATGTAAATAGTGCAAATAGTTAGGAGATATTGACACGGTTTACAGATATTCCGAACCAATTTGAAAAATACCTTCTTCTTCTATGTGCCCTGTCCCTTCAGGACGTAGGTGATCACGGTTCTCCACCTCTCCTTATCCCTTGTGTCTCTTAGTATGTTTGCTCCTGTTACACCTGGCAACCCCCGTTTCGTCATCCACCTGATCAGACCCTGCAAATATTTTATCCGCTGCCTTCCTCTGTCTCTTTTTCCTTCTATCTGGCCAGTCAGTATCAGGTTCTCCAAGCTCTCCTTCCTTATTGCATGTCCCAGAAACTTCAGTTGTCTCTTCCTGATGCTCAGTATTAAATTCCTTTTTGTTGCCATTCTTTCCAACACTTCATCGTTGCTTGCATGCTCAGTCCACGATATCCGCAGCATCCTTCTGTAGAACCACATTTCAGCGGCTTCAAGTTTTGTCCTCATTTTCGATGATATTGTCCAGCATTCACTGCCGTCTTGAAGAACTGACATCACATAGCAATCCAGTACTCTTTCCTTTGTTTCTAGTGAAATTTTCCTGTGTGTTAGTACTTTAGTCAGCTTCTGGAACGCGTCCTTTGCCATGCCAATTCGTCTTCGGATCTCTGTGTTGCACTTTCCATCTCCTGTTAGAACACTTCCTAGGTATTTAAAATTTTGTACTTGCTTGATTCTGGTATCCCTCACCTGTATTTTGCATTTTGGGTTGCACCTTTTGCTGATGACCATGCATTCAGTTTTCTTAAAGTTTATTTGTAGTCCTTTTTTGTCACTCTCCACCACTACCTTCTCTAGGAGGTCTTGTAGTTTTCTTTTCATGTCTGCAATCAGCACTGTATCATTTGCATACCTTATATGTTGTTCAAGCTGTGGCTTCCAATAACAAATCCTGGCGTGTCATCTAGGGTCCTCAAAATATTCTCGCTATACAAGTTGAACAGATCCGGTGAAAAGACACAGCCTTGTCTTACGTCCCATTTCTATCTTTGTAAATCTGCTGAAATCGTTACCTGTCCGTATGCAGGCAGTTTGCTGCCAGTAGAGATTCTTGATTATTTTGTTGTGTTAACCATCGTTGTAGTGCCAACATCTACGGAAGCACTTAGTGCTGAATTAAACGAGTAGCTAATCAATTAAATCATGAGCGTTCTGAACAGGAAGTCCAGGTGTAGATCTTATAATGGTCGATTCTAAAATTACCAAAATCTAAAATTATCAAATCAACCTAAGAAATTGATCCCAGTGTTCAGTACTGTTTGATAAGTGCCTGAAAAAGCATACTAAAATTTGACCCAACTATTGAGAGTTCAATTGGTTAGACGAAAGCTAGCAGTAAATAAGATGTCATTGTGACTGACCGGTGTGATTTTGCTGGCCTTGATCGACTAATGGTCCTGCCAGATTTTGTGTTCTCTCCCCAAATCGTTAACTGATCGCCGCTAAGGCGTGTTCCTTATTTTTCCCGCTACATTTGATAAGGTACTAAGTTGAACTTATAAATGCTGAGTGTAGAACGTAACACAGACGTTTTAACGCGTACTCGCTATGTCCAACGCTTGCTCTCGGCAGATTATTCGGTCTCTGTAACGAATGAATATATCATTATTTGGCTCTATGGTTGTTGAAGCAATACAAATACATATATTTTTCTTAGATAAGTTATTTTAATTATCATGTGATGTGTGGTGCAGTGGATATCGACTCGGAACAAAAAACCGGGATGCCGATTTCGAATTCCAGTTGAATTCCTCGCATTCACTTACGCACAAATACCCTTTGCAAACGTATTAATCCGTCTCTTTCCTCCAGTTATGGGTTTAATAATAAGAGAGATTGGGTTCTATGGCCTTGGCTGGCAACCAGTCTACCGCAAAAAGCAATGGCAACCTACTGTGGGATAATCTTCTGCCCAGTCAGTCATGTCTCTTTTAAGACATCGCCCAAAGTATGTATCACGTATGGCACTTAACTGACTGACTGACATAATCCGGACTGTTGTCCTCATTTTGTTGCTATATATGGATCCAATGATTTTATCCTCAAGCACTCATGGCCTAGTGGATCAAATCATTCGTTGAATCCAGTGACTTGACCCAAACAGTTGTGTGTTCAATACCTGGCTATATCAGAGGTGACCAAAATCTTTGTTTAGTTAACTGAGGATAACTGATACTGGAACATCTGGAAAAAGCATGACACCTTGAACTTGAACACTCTACCCCGGTCAACGAAATAAATTGTTCAGTCACACTCACCTGAAGAACGTTAGCGCGTACAACGTTGAAACGTTGTAAATATGACAATAAAGGTGAGGACGACAATCCGAATAATGTAAATATTCTAAACGATAAAAATGAGCATGAGCAAGCATCTGCAACAGGTATTCTTTTGCTAGCTGTGCGTCCGGGATTTCTCGGTAACGATTAAGTAGATTAGGTTTGTATCAGTTAAGTGCCTCGTTGGGTAATCCTATCTCTTTTGAGACATGACTGACTGGGTAGTAGATTCTTCCGAAGCAGGTTATCATTACTTTTCATGGTAACCTAATTGCTGAATAAACAATTCTACTCCTGCAGCTTCTTCTCTCGCACTTCCCGCCTGTGGAACTCGCTCCCGTATTCTTGCTTTCCTGACGGCTACAACCTCCAGAAATTTAAATGCAAAGTCAATACTCATCTACTAACCACTGGACTCTAGCTCTCTCCCCACCCGTGTATAACCCTCCCTTTCTCTCCACCTATGTATCTGTCATCGCACCTACTTTCTCAGCTTTCTATTGTTCCTTTCTAACTAGTTTGTACTCCTCACTCTTTTCTAATTAATCTTTTTACATTTATGTAGCCCCTTGCACATCAGTGACGTTTCCGCCTTGCTCGGGGTGAAATGATTAAAAAAAAATAAGGCTATAGAACCCAATCTGTTTTGCTATTTAATCGATAATGAAGGGTGAAGCGAAGGATTAATACCTTTCCCAGGGATATTTGCGCGTAAGTGAATGCAACGAATTCAACTGGAATTCGAACTCGGCTCTATAATTTCTAGCCCCGAGCCCGTATCCACTGCAGCATAATATTTAAGCTTAATTCGGCTTTAGAGATTTTAAAATGACTTAATTACCAACACGAGTAATATCTTTTGTGTATTATATTGAAAATACTTATTATCGGAAGTTTTTGTAAAAATAGGAGTTTCAGCATTATATTTGGAAGTGGTGTGAATAAAGATTAAATAATTGTTAATTATCAATTTTTTTTTTATTGTTATTCAAATATGGAGTACTTGCAAGCATATTTTTCGGAGTTATATTTCAAAATTGATTCATGGACAAGTTCCTAAGTGAAAAGCTTCAACAAAGATATTTTGCATTATTAAAACTATATCATTATTATCACGATCAAAATTGTTTTCCGAGTCTAAAGAAAACACTCGTGACTGATTGCTCAGTAACTGCGAAATTAAAATAATCTGTAAGCCAATGACGCCGGCTAATAATAAAAACTTAATGATGTATAATATTTTACAGATGAATGCATTTTACAATAAATCATTTCTTATTGGGACCGAAAATATTTGAACGGCTCCATTTCTTGTGAGATATTAGTTAGATTAAAACCTTCGCTTGTAAAATGACCATTTTCTTCTCTTTTTTCGTGCTAATATTGACTTCTCCAATTTAATTTGTTTTTGTTTTTAAACAGAGATCATTTTAACACAAAGAAACCTTCACACATTTTGATTATTAGATTTTCCATCTTTCCTTCATTCTTCTGTACGTTAAGCTTACACTGTGTCATCCATTTAATAAACGTTTTCCAAAATCTGTATAATAAACGGCTTCTGTATATTTGGGGATTATTCAAATTAAATACAAATATAAAATAGCAAATAGGATTCTATAAAAATTTACACACTGAATAAAAATTCGAAGATAAATGCGATACAATAAATCTGAACTCACATTTTTTAAGCAGAATATGCCTTCCGAAAACGAAACAAACTATTTAGAAAAGAAAGAAATCTTAGATTGTTTATCTGTTATGTAATATCAATTCTCTTATATAGAAGTGAATGCGGGACAATTTCCTTACAAAGATGATCCTTAATGAAACAGAGATGTAGTTCTAGAGAAGGATGTGGAAAATACCCTGGATGAACATCTAAACAACGAGGGAGTTTTAACAAAAATTGAGATGAAAATAAGATACTTACTTAGTATAAAAAAAGATTAGTTGACAGATTAATTTGTTTAACGGCATATCAACAACTTTTGGTTTATTTAACGTCAAAGTTTAATTTTCTTCGATGCTCTGAGATAATAAAAATATGATATACGTTATTCTATCCTCATTATTGAATACATGGTAGATGATACTCAGATTTTAGACATTTATATAATTGTGTGTACATAATTACTGCAGACAGGGATATGTGTGTTTTATGTAGTAGATTCTTGAAGATACATCTTGGAATACAGTTAGATTTCTTTAAGACATTCTCGGATCATATATGAATTAATGTCATGAAAGTATACTTTCATGTTGGTTAGTTTATTTCGTTTAGTGACATATAAGCCTTTATGCCTACATATAAAATAAATGAACACGATTTCATGGCATCAACTACAGAAAAAATGTATTATTAAACATGTATTGTTTATCATTTGATTATGAAATGTATTGTTTGTCATTTTTACTGTAATATATATTGTTGGCTATTTTGCTATCAAATATATTATTGGTAATGTTTCTATAAAATATATTGTAGCTCATTTTCTTATATGTTTTCTTGGCCATATTTCTATAAAATATATTGTTGGTCATATTGCTATAAAATATATTATTGGTCATTTGGCTAAAAATTATATTGTTGATCATTTTGCTATAAAATATATTATTGGTCATTTTGTTATAAAACGTATTGTTGGTCATATTGCTATAAAATATATTATTGGTCATTTTGTTATAAAACGTATTGTTGGTCATATTGCTATAAAATATATTATTGGTCATTTTGTTATAAAACGTATTGTTGGTCATATTGCTATAAAATATATTATTGGTCATTTTGTTATAAAACGTATTGTTGGTCATATTGCTATAAAATATATTATTGGTGATTTTGCTATAAAATGTATTGTCGACTATAAAGTAGCGAACAAGTAAGTAGCAAGGTTAGAGGGAAATAACTTCCAATCGTAGCTTTACGCAATGAGGATGATATACCCCAGTGATTGTAATAAAGTGTTCAGTTCGAAATTTCTAGCACCTGAAGAAGGCCGGTGGGTACAACGGCCGAAACGTCGTACAAATGGCAATAAAGATAAGAACAATAGTTCGAATAATGTAAATAATGTAAATACTACCTCATCTCAGAAATATAGACAAAAACACCAATTCCTTTTTATATTACTTTTAGAAGCTTTAAATTTGTTGTCATTTTATCTAGGGTATTCCATGTGCTCCTTGAAGTTAAGGTTGCTATCTGGTGTGATTTCCAGATATTTTGTTTGTTGGTCAATAGGAATTAAGTGTCCATTTTATTTTAATTCTGGATCGAGATGTTTGTGTATAAATGCATACAAACAGGTTTTGTTTTGGAGAAACGTAATTCATTTTCATTGGTCCATTTTTGTCTCTTGTTCAAATATGTCTGTACATATCTTTCAATAGAAGGCATGTTTCGTGATAATTATGATATTGCATGAATATTTATATTTAAGGATTTTTCAATTTCTGTATTAATAGTTTTGATAATACTATGTATTATGAGAATAAATAATGTAACTGAGAAAATGCTGCCTTGAGGTACAACTACTTCCTGCTTGTGAGTGTCTGATGTGTTTGTTGTGGAGTAGTTTTCAGACCGATAGTTATAATCGTTGTTGTGTCGGTTGCTAATCGACTTAACGCACCCAAAATATTAGGAACTTTGTAATCTTCCACTGAAAACCGACTTCTTAGTAATCGGCTAACTGCTGACTAATATCAACTGCCTAGTACTTCTACTGAGCTCCAACAGAAGTCTAAAGAACTCCTATGAACTTCCCAAGAGCTTCTCAAGTGTAATATAGCAATCTGGCCCCACCCGAGGAAGGTTGATGCAATCGATGGTGTTTCCCGTCGGTGAAGGGGTCGGCGAACGACAAGACAGGTGTTTGAGAAATACATCCTGTCGGGGCCTGGAGCGGATGTCGCAGGGTTATGAGTCGGGCTCGTTTGACAGCGGCGGAAATGACTACGGAGGCAAACAGAACAGGTGTCTCTTGGAATTACGTGGGCGTTGCGTGGGCAAGGCAAAACCGGAAGGAAAAGTCCCGGTTCTAGAAGACTATAAAAAGACCTCGACACACGGATTCACCAGCAGAGAACGGCCAGTGGAAGCAGAGAGACACCACAGGCAAGACTACACTCCCGTCGACCCATTCTATGTGCGCTCTCACTCTTCCATTCTCTGTTCCACACGGGTTCGTCGTCAGGAATAAAAATATAACCTTATATTTTTATATATGCGTGTTCTCGTTGTTTGTCGTCGTACGGCGATATATAACACAAGAACCTATCCAGAACTACTTCCTTTAACTTCCTGTTAACTTTTATTAATATAAGAGGAAGAGTCCATTATCTGATGAATAGTGATGTTTCACCATAACAGTGTTTCTATTTCGTACTTTGAATGTTCGGTTTGTTAGGAAGTTTTAGATGAATATACCCTCTTCTTCTTTTATTCTAATCTTATGCATATCTTTTACGATACAATATTTCCATGTCGTGTCATAGGCTTTGTCGAGATCGAAGAATATTGATAGCGCATGATGACCGCAAAGAAACCTATGAGGAAAAAAGGATTCAAGTCGTAAGATTGATCATTGGTCCTTTGTTTCTTTTGTTTTGTTTTTTTCGGAATCCACTTTTGTAGCTAGATAAGAGATTGTTTCTCTTCAGGTATTACATTAGTTGAACATTTACCATACTCTTCATAACAATGCAAATGTAACTTGTTAGCAAAAGGAGTCGAGCGTTTGTGGGGTCTCTACTGGGTTTAGGAATTGAAACGATTACAGAGACGCAAGCCGCAACTTTGGACATTTGTCTGAGCACCATATATTATTGAAGATCAGGAGAAGTATTAAAATATGATCTCTCTAGACATGCCCCCAAATATCAGGATTGCGTATATGTGTCTTGCGAGACACCCCAAAGAAATCTATCAGGAAAAAAGGCTTCAAGCCGTACAATTGATCATTGTTCCTTTTTTTTTTTCGGAATACACTTTTGTAGCTAGATAAGAGATTTGTTCTCTTCATGTATTACATTAGTTGAACATTTACTACACTCTTCATAATCTTGCAAATATAACTTGTTAGCGAAAGGAGTCGAGAGTTTGTTGGATTTAAGAATTGGAACGATTACAGAGACGCAAGCCGCAATTTTGGAAATTTGTCTGAACACCATATATTATTGAAGACCTTTTTTTTTCCTTTTTTTAATCATTTCACCCCAAGCAAGGCATTCCACTGCCACTATTGCGCTTGGGGCTACATAGGGGGAGATAAATAGGAAGAGTGGTTAGATATAGGAAATGTCAGAAGGGGGGTGATAGATAATTGGGTGGGTGGGAAGAGTGTTTGAAAGAATGGAAGATAGTTTGTTAGGAAGTGTCTATTGACCTAACATTTAAACTCCTGGAGATTGTAGCCGTCGGGGAAGCAGTCATGTGGAAGGGAATTCTACAGTCGGGAAGTGCGAGAAAAGAAACTATTGGAGTAGAAATTGAGGTTGCATTTTATCGGTTTCACTGTAAAAGGGTGGGATCTAGTTGCTAATCTAGTATCTCGTGCAAATTCGAACCTAGGGGGCACCAGTGATCTAAGTTCATCGGAGCAGAAGCCGTGAAAGTATTTATAGAAGAGACACAGGGAAGCCACGTCGTGCCGGTGAGAAAGAGTCTGCAGGTGGTCTGCTAAGTCGATATCGATCAAATTACAGACCCTCCGCTGTACCTTGTCTAGAAGCTCAAGGTGAATAGCAGGGGCACCCGACCAGATATGGCAACAGTATTCAATGCACGGGCGGATGGTAGATTTATAAATGTGTAGGATAGATTCAGACGGAACAGAGAACCGACTTTCATAGCAGCAGATTTAGTAATGGATTTGATATAGTCATTCCATGCTAATAGGAGGTAGGTGCGATTGTCCATGATGATTAATTGATAGTAGCTTCGTTTTAGAAGCATTAAAATTTACGAGCCATTTCTTACCCCAGTCCACTACGGATTGGAGATCCTTTCCAAGCTCGGCTGCAAGGTGAGCTTTGTCGCCCACACCAGATTTTTGGTCGAGGCGAGAATAAACTGTGGTGTCATCGGCGTACATACTTACTTGGGATCTTATGGTATCAGGGAGATCATTAATGTAGATCAGAAAGAGCGTAGGACCTAGGATAGAGCCTTGAGGGACACCCGCGTTCGTATGGTAGTTCTGGGAGGCATGTCCGTTTAATAGCACTTTCAATGTGCGGTTAGATAGGAATGACTGGATTAATTCAAACAATTGTCCAGCTATACCATAGCTCCGCAGTTTGCATAGAAGGCCAGCATGCCAGACTCTGTCGAACGCTTTAGAGATATCCAAGGCAACGGTTCGGGCTTCACCATTCCTATCGAGTGCCTGATATATGTACTCGGTGATGGTCGTTAGCATATCAGCAGTAGACCTGGTGAAACGGAAGCCATACTGTTTGTCTGAGAGGAGTCCGTGGGCTGTGAGATGCTGAAAGACCTCGGCATTGATAATGGCTTCGAACACTTTGCCAAAGATCGGAAGAAGGCTGATAGGTCGGTAATTTGCGGGGTCCGAGGAGAAGTATTAAAATATGATCTCCGTATCCACACCCCCAAGTCCCAAGGTTGCGTATATGTGTCTTGTTGACGTTAACTGGCCGTACCTTAACTGCATCTGAGTTTGCAGTCGGTCGCTTGACGTTTCGTCCCAGTGTAATCGAGGGTGTTGGTGATAGGTTGAAATCCCTCACTTCCACTGCCAAGTTGGAATTTCTGATCTTAAGGTGAGTTGAGGACTCTGATGACGGTCGACTTGGGCCGTACTCGGCGACCACTGCAAATAAAGAGGCGGGGTGTGTGCACAATTCAGGAATAAGGGAAAACACACAAGAATAAAAAACTAAAGAGACAGTATCAAAAGCCAGTTTATATGAACTAATGATTATATTCGCAACTCTTTGTACAGCAAAAACGAGGGAAATATAAAATAATAAAAAAAACAATGCAGCATTTAATCAAAGTTCACAAATTACTGGCTACTACTACGTTTAATCTTCGTTGAAGGTAAGACAGTCACTAACACTTCAAGCTACCCTTTCCTTTTCTCTTTGCTTAGCAGCGGTGAACGTGCCTTTTAGTGTGTGGGGAGAGTTTTCACATCTTTACAGTTTGGGCCGAACTTCTACCTACCCCGTCACGAGTAAGTTTTCTTCCTTCTTCAAGTCCGTGTGCCTTTTTGTTAAAAACCCTTTCATATTGCCTGAGGCTGGCTGGCAATCGGGGTGTTTTTCCCCAAAACTCTAATGTCAATTTCGTATATCTGGCTTTAAATACACGTTAAGATTTCGTACTAATGTCTGCCGACCTGAATCCTTGGAGACAAAGTTTGTTGATTTTGTACGTTCATATGCCAGCGGTAATTACAATTCCTCTCAACACGTGGGTGGCCCTTTTCGAAGTCGGCCGATGATTTAACCTCGATCGGTCATCGTTTCTCTGAGGAGAAAGATAGAGAAAAGAAAAACAAACAAGAAAGAAAAGGAGTTATTTCCCCTTGGCGAGGCGAATCTCTCATCTGGTCTCTGTTCGATTGTTGCCATATAAATCGATGTTATTTCGTGAGTGTCTTGCGCCTCCTCTCTCTCTCTCTCTTTCTCTCTCTCTCTCTCACTCTCTCTCCCTCCCTCTCTCTGCTAGCCAGGCCTAGAGCTTATTCCTCTCTTTTTCTCTTTTCTAGCTCTTCCCAAAAAAAAAAAGAAAAAGAAATGTTCACACGTCGAGAAATTCTTCAACTATCTATTTCAGAGTTCGAATCCATGGTCCGTCGATACTATTTTAAGGTGGGTGTAGAAGGAACACTAACAAAAAGAGACTTTTCCGACATGTATTTAAAAAATTGGTATTGAATTTCATCTGGACCAGTTGAAGAGTTTTTACTTTTGTTCCTGCAGTCTTTTAATTCTGTCATAGGAAACTGAATAATGTATTCTTCTTTATTGTTTGAAGTGAATGTAAGTTTCTGTTGTTCCATAATCTAATCTAATCTAATCTAATCTAAATTTATTTATAAATGAAACTTTGTCTCTGTGTGTGTATCTGTGTGTGTGTATCCGTTACCTATAGACTCCGAAACGGCTGAACCGATTTTCTTGAAAATTTACACAGTTGTACTATAAGCGTCTGCAACTGTTCTTAGCTTGGTTTTGTGTCGAGGTACCCCCAATAAATATCGAAAATCGATAATCAAAAAATTGGGTTATAGAAGGAGTGGTCCGATTTTAATCAAATTTAATACACTCATAGACAAAGACATAAGAAAAGATATTCAGAAGTTTCAAGGTTGCAGTTCTTACAATAGTGCAGAAAATTTGATACCGATACCAGGAAATCAAACTTACATCCATTCATTTTTCTTTCAGTCTACGTTTTCGCTTTAACTAGAAACAATTATTGCTTTTTAGTCTTTTGTGCTAACGTCCAAAGTGTCTGAGCTCCAGGACCATGGATTAGTTTTAAAACTTTCATTACACCCGAGCAACGCCGGGCTATAATGCTAGTATTTTTATATTTTGGAAGTGTGGTGATTTGTTGAAGAATGTTTTTGAAATTCTGTTACTATTGGATTGGCTATTTTTTTTTTCTGTGCATTTATTTTCATTTGTTTTAGTTAAGTGGACTGTTGCAGCTTGTATGTTTCACATACTTGCTTCCCCGACGGCTACAACCTCCAGGAGTTTAAATGTAAGATCAATAGACACCTCCTAACACACTAACTCCCATCTATTCTCTCAAACACTCTTCCCATCTACATCCTTACCAGTCTATCACCCTCCTTCTGACATTTCCTATATCTAACCACTCTTTCTCACCACCTTCCCCTATGTAACACCCTGCACACTAGTGGCAGTGGAATGCCTTGCTTGGGGTGAAATGATAAAAAAAACAGTTCAGTACTCTTTTGTGTGTTTCTTACGAAATCTGTTTCTTAATACTTTGCTTAGCTTTTAGGAGGAATCTTCCGCTATCCCAAATCGCTTTTAGATTTCAGTGTTACACTTCTCGTCCTCCATTAAGACACTTCTCAGATGTTTAAACTGTTGCACGTGTTTAATGTTGGTATCAGTAATTTGTAATTTGCATGTTGCTGTTCCTTTTGCTGAGAAACATATATTCTGTCTTTTTCACTTGATGTTTAGTCCTTTCTTCTCGCTCTCCTTCAATCCCCTTTGTAGAAGCTCTTATAATTTTCTTTCTGTTTCGTCTATCAAATTTGTATCATATGCATAATCTCATGGTGCTAGGTTGTTTCCGCCATAATGCTACGAATATTTCATTGATTAATGACAATATTTCATTTCAGAACTCCAGAGATGAAAAATAATTTTACCATTATTCAAAAGTACGCAAATCTGTTTCTCTCCAATAAAAAAACATTAAGATACGTCTTCATTAGATAATACGGAGTCAAGTATTTGATTTGGGAATAAAAGGTGCTAGGAAATTTAAAAATCTTATTGATAAACGTTTAATATAATAGTCGTCAGCATTCTACTTGAGAAAAACAATTCGCAAATCAATTTATTAAGGCTGCGTTTTAGCTTGTGGTGGCACCAAGCAAGCGAGGGACCGGATGTTTGCCTACAGTGGTCTAGTTAGCAAATGAACAAAACTGGTCTTTGCGCATCTGGGCTCCACGCAGAAGTTCCGGTGGAAAACCATAAATAGATAAATATCAAATTCTTTTTAGGGACCCTTTTCGCGAGCCGAAGTGAATTTGGTTCATCGTTCAATGGTAAGCAAAGAATTAAATCCGGGGATGAATTCCCAAATGACTTGTTCGGAGCCCGAAAACGAAATAAAAGAACGACACAAGAAACAATCGACAGTAGAGAAAATACGAGCATAATTAATTCGTTCCTTGAGAAACGTCAAGCGATCGTATTATGTTTCCTCTCCTTTCTCTCTCACCTTCTTTTTCACTGTTCACTGAGCCATTTAATAACTGACCGGTACCTGAAGGAACGAGCGGGGACTTCAAAGACACTCCTAACAAATGAATGTACACACATACATACGCACAAACTCTGGCGGGAAATTACTGCTATGAACATTTTTTACGACCTTTGTACTAACCAAAAGACATTACTTTTATTTGTAAAAAAAAAACCTTAATTGAAAAAAAAAAATATATATATATATATATGTGTGTGTGTGTGTGTGTGTGTGTGTGTGTGTGTGTGTGTTTGTGCGTGCTGTTTCTATACACAATTTGATCTTTTGTTTTATACCGCTCTTATAGTGGTCTATCTACTAACAAGGCCAAATTCAGTTAATCTGTTTCAACACACAAATACACTTGACCATAACGGATAATCCACTATAAGCTAAAACATCTTTATTCACATTTTGTTGAACTAATATAATTCATTGTTTAATGTAGCACTTTTCGTAATTTTCTGTAAATGTATCGGTATATCGAGGCTAGTAATAAAAACAATGAATTAATCATATGCTAAATTTTGAAAAATGCTCTGGAAATCGGTAGATCGGGGCAAATAATAGAATCAATGAATTAATTATTAGTCATATTCTAAATTTTTGTAATATTCTGTAAATGTAGATAGATTTTTGTAATATTCTGTAAATGTTGATAATAAAAACAACGTATTAGTCATATTCTAAAATTTCGTAATTTGTTAATATATCGAGGCTAGTAATAAAAACAACGACTTACTTATCTGCTAAATTTTCGTAATTCTCTGTAAATATATCGGTAGATCGGGGCAAATAATAAAATCAATGAATTAAAAATTAGTCCTATGCTAAATTTTCGTAATTTTCTTTAAATATAAGTAGATCGGGGCAAATAATAAAAACGAGAATTAGTCATATGCTAAATTTCCGTAATTCTCTGTTCTTTTCTAATTAATCTTTCTACATTTATGTAACCCCCTGCACATCAGTGGCGTTTCTGCCTTGCTCGGGGTGAAATGATTAAAAAAAAAAAAAAATACATCAGTAGATCGGGGCAAATAAAAACAACGACTTACTTATCTGCTAAATTTTCGTAATTCTCTGTAAATATATCGGTAGATCGGGGCAAATAATAAAATCAATGAATTAAAAATTAGTCCTATGCTAAATTTTCGTAATTTTCTTTAAATATAAGTAGATCGGGGCAAATAATAAAAACGAGAATTAGTCATATGCTAAATTTCCGTAATTCTCTGTTCTTTTCTAATTAATCTTTCTACATTTATGTAACCCCCTGCACATCAGTGGCGTTTCTGCCTTGCTCGGGGTGAAATGATTAAAAAAAAAAAAAAAATACATCAGTAGATCGGGGCAAATAAAAACAACGACTTACTTATCTGCTAAATTTTCGTAATTCTCTGTAAATATATCGGTAGATCGGGGCAAATAATAAAATCAATGAATTAAAAATTAGTCCTATGCTAAATTTTCGTAATTTTCTTTAAATATAAGTAGATCGGGGCAAATAATAAAAACAAAGAATTAGTCATATGCTAAATTTTCGTAATTCTCTGTAAACATATCGGTAGATCGGGGCAAATAAAAAACAACGACTTAGTCAAACTTTTTAATGTGACAAGGAAGATCATTCAAAACTGATATGGCGTTAACTTTAGCTTGATTAATTATCTGTTCTTTAATTAGTAATTAAATCTTTCCTTTATTTCGTTTTATTCGGCTTGTCGGAAATAAATTTTATTTTTAAAACATTTGTGCAAAATTTAGAAACCCCTGCTTTGAGGCAGTATCAGCGCAAGAAGCTGTTAAATTTTTATTAAAGCATAGATTAGATTATATCAGTTCATTTGGTAGGTGTAATTTCGAACCACAGCTGGGGAATATGCCAAAAAATACTGCATAGACTTATAGAATAGAAGAAATGGAAAAATCACACAAACGCGAATGTGCTGATTTTCTAAGCGTAGTTTAGGTGCGGCACAAGGCCAAAACAAATACAACTAGTGAGCAAAAACTGTTATAAGTTAACTCCCCTTAGCTGAATGAAAATAATCTAACCCCAAATACAGTGCTTTGTTTGAAATTTCAAAATGGTTGTCGGGTACAACGGAATGAACTTGAGGAAAGCAGAAGATTACAATGTTCAAATCATTGGTGACATAATAAACAGGTTGAATTTTTTTTTCTTTTTTTAATCATATCACCCCGAGCAAGGCGGTAACGCCACTGATGTGCAGGGGGCTACGTAAAAGTGAAAATATTAGAAAGGAGAAGGCCGGAAACCACATCCTAAACAGGGAACAAGGGATGAGCCTCTACACCTGTTCAATACACGTGGGTGGAGTGTGAACCGGGCGATAGTTTAGTCTATCTACTCCAATTGTCTATCTACTCAAATTGAATGATGACCTAAATGGAAAAGTAATCCTATAATTATATAATTCTCGTTTCACAGTTTTCAAGATAAATAATTAGATAAGGACGAAGAATGCAGTGGCCGACACATTACAAGTCGTAAATAGCAGAGCATACAAAGACAATAGTTTCTCATTCGAAAAATTTCATTATAAGTAACGAAATAAGGCCAGAGTGTACAACGACTGAAATGTTGTGAGTATGGTTTAGGTTTTGTTTATTTAACGGCATATCAACTCCTTATGGGTCATTTAATGATGAAATGTAATCTTTATATGAGCATCGGTAATGTATTTTACAATAATGTATTGCTGATAATGTATTTTTTTTTTAAGAAAAACGTATTGCCGGCACCTTTCCTATAAAACAGTATTTTTACACTTTCATACTATTTTTAGCCCAGTTTAGGGGTTCGTAATTTGTGAATAGTTAAGACCTTAACATGTGCTACCCCACTGTTGCAGTGTGAAAACATAGACTAGAATGCAGTTCTGAAGAGCAAAGCCTATCTTCCTCTTCTTTCTCTCTCTCTTCTTTCTCTTCTTCTTCTTCTTTCTTCTTCTTCCTTTTCTTTCTTCTTCTTCCTCCTCTTCCTCTTCTTCCTCTTCTTCTTCTTTCTCTTACTCTTCCTCTTCCTCTTCTTTCTCTTCCTCTTCATCTTCTTTTTCCTCTTCTTCCTTTTCCTCTTCTTCTTTATCTTCCGTGTCTTTTCAGGAAGTTGGCGTTCATGGACTTCCACTTTCCCCTGTTTCTTGTCATTCTTAATATCTTTTCTCTTGGAATCTCTCCCAAACCCTGCCCCACCATCCATTTGATCAAGCCAATCAAATATCTCCGTCCTGTGAGTATTAGATTCTCCAGTCCCTCTTTCCTCATAACGTGTCCAAGGAACCTCAGCTGTTTCATCCTGATATTAATTACGAATTTTCTTTTTGTTTGCATCCTTCTAATATCTCGTAATTACTCGCGTGCTCGGTCCATAATATCCACCGCATTCTTCTGTAGAACCACATTTCTGATACCTCGATCCTCTCGTTCATCCATAAAGAGATTGTCGACCATTCGCTTACAGAAGGAAAGATATGACAAAGCAATTTAGCACTCTTTTTTTTTTTTTTTGTTTTTTGTTTGTTTCCAATGAGATTTTCCTTCTGGTTAGTTTTTGAAATGCGTCCTTGACCATGCCAATGCTCCTCCAAATCTCAGTGTCTCACTTTCCAACCTCTATCACAACACTTCCCAGGTATTTAAATTTCTTTACTTGTTTTATTTTAGTTCATCCGATTTGTAGTTAGCATTCTGGGATCTTTTTGCCGATGACCAAACATTCAGTTTTCTTGAAGTTTGTGCTCAGTCCATTCTTCTCGCTTTATTTTGCTACCTTTTGTATGAGGTCCTGCATTTTTTCCGTGGCTGCTATTACTACTGCGTCATTCGCGTATCTTATATTCCTGAGATTATGGCCACCAATAACTAAACCTGGCAAGAATTTTATTTATCTCAAAATTGTATCGCTCTATCAGTTGAATAGACCCGGTGAGAAAGCACATCCTTGTCTTACACCCCTTTCTATTTTCTATATTGGCTAATTTCCCTTACTATCCGTACGCAAGCGTTTTGTTGCCAATATAGGTTCTTGAATATTCTAATGTCTTTCTCGAAAATACGGAGGCTGCCAAACATCTCAAACAAGTCTATAATAATGTTAATTTTTAAATTCTGATAAAAATCTTCTAAATTTTGATTATAATCAATTCACGTTAAACAAGGCGAAGAAGCCAATAAGGTGCAAAGAAAGAATGTGAGAAAAATAATTATTAAGAAGAGCGCACAATAAAAAAAACGGTTTCAAAGAAATCGAAGATGACGATTCACATTCCATTTAAAATATTTAGAGATCAAAGTTGACCGGAAATCTAAAAGCTGGAAGTGAGTTCCACTAGCAAGAGAAGAAACTTTTAGAATAGAACTTATTTTCAAATCTTGCGATTTCAACTGTAAAATAAGGAAACCTAGCCGAAAATCTATTTCGGTGAACAAAATCATAAAGTCAGTTTCCAGAAGAGGAAATTTTATTAGAAGAGTTACAATGAAAGTATTTTGAAACACACGTCAGTGTTGAAATGAAAAACAGAAAACGGATAATAAATTGAATCATAACTTAAACTGCTTTACGATTTTTACACACACACACACAAACACACACACACACACACACACACATATATATATATATATATATATATATATATATATATATATATATATATATATTAATGAATATACATTTTTCCGCGACTTGGAGTTGCATACTCGACGCAATCTTTAGGTGCTGTACTGAATATTGCCTAGTGCATGAAACTGCGTGTCGTACTGCCGGTGAGAGACAAATGTACATTTATTAATAATATGTAATTTATAAATCTGATTATATCAAACACTATTTTATTAACACCAGCACTCAATATGCGATATATATATATATATATATATATATATATACTGGAAAATATGAAAAAAATTCGTGTGATGCTTTCGTTATTTAGGAATTTCTTTATTTTATGCCTTACGTTTTGCACTTATAATTCATTTTATATATATATATATATATATATATATATATATATATATATATATATATATATATATATATATATATATATATATATATATATGTATATATATATATATACAATATATGTATATATATATATATGTATATATATATATACATATATATATATACATATATTGTATATATATATATACATATATATATATATATATATACATATATTATATATATATATATATATATATATATATATACATATATTGTGTCATCCGCAGACAGATCTGTTTCGCCGTTTATTAACACCAGCACTCAATATGCGATATATATATATATATATATATATATATATATATATATACTGGAAAATATGAAAAAAATTCGTGTGATGCTTTCGTTATTTAGGAATTTCTTTATTTTATGCCTTACGTTTTGCACTTATAATTCATTTTATATATATATATATATATATATATATATATATATATATATACATATATATATATATATGTATATATATATATACAATATATGTATATATATATATATATATATATATATATATACATATATATATATATACATACATTGTATATATATATATATATATATATATATATATATATATATATATACATATATTGTATATATATATATATATATATATATATATACATATATTGTGTCATCCGCAGACAGATCTGTTTCGCCGTATCACAGCTCATCAGTACGGTTAGACTCCGATTGCTTTTTTACCCGGGATTGAAACCCGACCGAAATAGCGTCAGTCGGCGACTCTACCCCTGGGCGTTCGGTGCAAGTAGGCAGACTTTTTAGCGCATAACATTATACGCGCCCAATAGCTAGACCGCTCTAATTCATTTCACTGAATGAGCGATGCGCACATGCTAGAGTAGCTACTGTTTATCAAAGTCTACTATTTTTCTAGAGTGCTTAATCAGGGTGTGAGAGCGTTATATGATAGTTCTTATACTGTTATCTTACATTTCTAAATTCATTCACAGGCCGTAACACCAAAAACTTCACACTACTAAAAATATAAGCCCTGATGATGGTTATAACAACCGAAACATTATAATGTTGGCTACCCCAAAATAAATCCATATTTTGTTGTTTCTCAAATATTTATTTTGTTTTTCATCTCACATTGTCGGGATGTGTTTTCTATTTCCTTCAAAATATACCGTTATCTTATATATATATATATTTAATGGGCTTTCCCGTCAATTTCGACTTATGAGGGTTCAATTCGTTTGCTAGATACGACATCAAGTTTTATGTTTGTGTCTTGTGTGCGCCATCAGACCTGCCTTGGATTTGCATAAAATTCTGCGGAGGGAGCATTTAAAACCGTCTGCTTGGGAATCAGATGCAGACTCGGATTTTAGGCGTTTATGGAGTATGTAAGCTTTTTAAACCAAACTTGGATTTGCAGAACAAATGGCAAATGAACGTCGCGACAAATCAAGAAGTTGGCATGAAAAATCGAGTCTTACTTCCCAACCAGAGTTCATCCAGATGTTGTAGGCGATTCTGTTCAAAACTTGCAATGTCACGATGACAAGCTGACCTTTCAGGTCCATATATATATATATATATATATATATATATATATATATATATATATATATATATATTTCCACATTAAGAGAACCAATACTTTTAGAATTCAGAGTTCTGTGGCATTCACATTTTTTATAAAGTGCTCAATAACAACATATATTGTGGAGCATAATATAATTGTAATTATTTTTTAGTTTAATTAATTTATTTATATCTGTTTTTGCTTAATTAAATTTATTTATTTTTGTTTTCTATTTAATTTACTTTTGATGCAATTAATTTTATTTAATTAATTAATTTTCTTTAATTACTTTTTTTATTTATTTAATTTCTATTAAATTCATATATATATATATATACTAGCAGTATAGCCCGGCGTTGCTCGGGTGTAATGAAAGCTTTAAAACTAATCCATGGTCCTGGAGCTCAGACTCTTTGGACGTTGGCACGAAAGACTAAAAAGCAATAGTTGTTTCCAGTTAAGGCTAAAATATAGACTGAAAGAAAAATGAATGGATGTGAGTCAAATTTTGATTTCCTCGTATCGATATAAAATTTTCTGCACTATTGTAAGAACAGCAACCTTGAAACTTCTGAATATCGTTTCTTATGTCTTTGTCTATGAGTGTATCAAATTTGATTAAAATCGAACCATTCCTTCTATAACCCGATTTTTTCGATTATCGACTTACGATAAAACCTAGCTAAGAACACTTGCAAACGCAAAATTATATTAATTATGGAATTCGAGAATTCGAGAAAGCTCAACTTTGGTAAGTTTGCTTGCTTTAGGCATGGTAACACCTTTACGCAGTGATTGCTAATCTCTAACTGAACTAAAAACATTGGAATTACCATAGATCTAACAATTTATACCCCTTGTGTTATAATTTTGATCATGCGTAAATCGCCGCATTTTATAAAAATGTAAATTTCTAAATAAAATGTTTGGAATGTGGCTTTTTGTTTCCATAACCTTTTAGATTGTAGTATTGGTAACCTTAAGTGGTATGAGTTTAATATCTATCTGTAAAAAAAAATATATTTCTTTTTAAAGATTTTTAAGTGGTTTTAAAATTTTGATCAGGTGTGTATATATGAATGTATGTATGTATGCTTTTCATCAATTATCTTTCGTTGAATATATCCGTCAGTCAAGAATTAATTCATTTTTATTCATTTTTTCCAACATTTTCACACTTATTTGTTTTTCTGGAGATAAGGAATAGAAATATTTTCTCTAATTATCGCGACCAGTGAGAGATTAGAATGAACACTTTTTTACAAAAAAAAAGCAATGCATAAAGATTCTTCTTCTTCTTCTATGTGCCCTGTCCCTTCAGGACGTAGGCGATCATGGCTCTCCACGTCTCCCTATCCCTTGTGGCTCTTAGTATGTTTGCTCCTGTTGCTCCTGGCAACCCCCGTTCCGTCATCCACCCTGCAAATATGTTATCCGCTGCCTTCCTCTGTCTCTCCTTCCTTCTATCTGTCCAGTCAGTATCAGGTTCTCCAGGCTCTCCTTCCTCATTGCATGTCCCAGGAACTTCAATTGTCTCTTCCTGATGCTCAGCATCATATTCCTTTTTGTTGCCATTCTTTCTAACACATCGTCGTTGCTTGTATGCTCAGTCCACGATATCCGTAGCATCCTTCTGTAGAACCACATTTCGGCCGCTTCCAGTTTTGTCCTCATTTTCGATGATATTGTCCAGCATTCACAGCCGTCTTGAAGAACTGACATCACGTAGCAGTCTAGAACTCTTTTCTTCGTTTCTATTGAGATTTTCCTGTGTGTTAGTATTTTGCTCATCTTCTGGAACGCGTCCTTTGCCATGCCAATTCGTCTTCGGATCTCCGTGTCGCACTTTCCATCTCCAGTTAGAACACTTCCTAGGTATTTAAATTCTTGTACTTGTTTGATTCTGTTATCCTCCACCTATATTTGGCATTTTGTGTCATATCTTTTGCTGATGACCATGCACTCAGTTTTCTTAAAGTTTATTTGTAGTCCCTTCTTGTCATTCTCCACTGCTACTTTCTGTATGAGGTCTTGTAGTTTCCTTTCTGTGTCCGCAATCAGCACTGTATCGTCCGCATATCTTATGTTGTTCAGGTTGTGGCCTCCTATAACAAATCCTGGCGTGTCATCTAGGGTCCTCAAAATATTCTCGCTGTATAGGTTGAACAAATCCGGTGAAAAGACACATCCTTGTCTTACGCCCTTTTCTATCTTTGTGTATCTACTGAGGTCGTTACCTGTCCGTATGCAGGCTGTTTGCTGCCAGTAGAGATTCTTGATTATTCTTATGTCTTTGCCGAAAATGTCGAGGTTGCCCAGCATCTCCATCAATTCTTTGTGTCGTATTTTGTCGAATGCCTTCGCGTAATCAATGAAGCACAGGTACAAATCTTTCTTCATTTGTAATGCCCTTTCAGAGAGCATCCTAATCATGAATATGGCGTTCCTTGTTCCAGTGTCCTTGACGAACCCGTACTGTTCCTGCCCTATCTCTGGCCTGATTCTGCTTCTCGCTCTATTCATCAGGATAAAGATTACATGAGAATAAAATAACACTAGCGGAGACATCAGACTCTTGAAAATGGCCGCAGAAGTTGCCGAAGTATTCATAGCTGATTCTATTAATTGAATAGAATCAGCAATGAATACTAAATAATCTATTAAAATGTTCATAGAAAGAAGTTGTTTTTTTTTATGTTTAACACGTGTATTACCATGACATTACCACATAAAAAAAATCCGTTTTGGATAATTTCTAATGGACGCTAGGCAACTTGTCAACCGTTATATTTGAATCAAGAATAAAATCTACAGTTATTTTTAGCAACTGTTTTGCCGTTATTTTTTGTTACCACAACTCATACCCCTGAAGATGATCTCGGAAAGAGATTGAAAGTACTTAGGAACATCGAAAAATTAATAATAAAATCAACTGTCAAAATAACAGCTCATTTCTTACATCTTTCAATTATAACACGCGAAACATTATGCGTGAGTGTGAACGGATTTTATTAAAAATTTCAGACACAATGCGGGCAGATTATTTAATCTAACATGTCTACAAGAAAATTGCTGTATAAATACACAATATATATATATATATATATATATATATATATATATGTGTGTGTGTGTGTGTGTGTGTGTGTGTGTGTGTGTGTGTGTGTGTGATGGAACAAAAAAGATCCTATGAAAATGTCTTAAATTTATGTTACTTTAGTGAAGATGGAATTAAACGAACAATATTAACGTAGTGGCAGAAGTAACAGCCGTTCTATTATCATAATAATATTGAGTACCTATCGTAAGTGAGTGATACTCTTTAAATAAATGAGATTTTAGACAACATTAGGACTAAAGTTGTGCTTTAGCTGAATTACTCAATCCTACGTAAATTTGTGTTGTACCCTCCATACAACTTTTGTGATTCTGACTATTCCCCGACCTGGTGTCGCTGTGTGGAAAACGGCGTTCGTTTTGTTCTATCAAGTTTTGTCTTTATGGCAACACAAATTTTATGACGCGCAGCGTTATTTGCTGATCAAGATAGTTTACTAAATCGACTCCGTCTTACTTCACTCATGTCGAAAAAAGAATCTGGGTAATTTAAGTATATTTTTTCGAGGATGCCATTCAGCTGAATTACTTTGTTATTTTAGGACGTCAATCTGATAAGTAAAAATAAAAATGTTGCAAGACTGTAATTCTGTAAACAATATTAGTCCAAATTTAAACTTTTAGCCATTTTTATATTATATTGCCAGTTCATCAAAATGTATATATGTAATGTTTACTCGGAAATATATTTAGATTATTCAATTCAAACTGATGCTATAAAAAGATTTTAACGTTTAGAAATTTTATATAAGAAAATAAGTATGATTAAAATTTTATCTGTATATCTCAGACAAAAAAAAAATGACGTGTTAACTAAACACAGATGCTTTTTTTAATAAGCAACTCTAAATTAACTAAAGCAAAGTTTCAAAATTAGGTTTTAAGGAAGACTAAATTTGTTGTTGTTTTATTTATTTGAAAGATATTTTTGTTAAAATAGTCACAGATATTTTATTTAAATGGAAAACTGGGCGAATCGTTGTATCCCGATTGGGTAACAGTGTTTAAATACTCAGTATTTACATTAATTGGACTACTGTCCTCATCTTTGTTGCCATTTGTACGACGTTTCGGCTGTTGTACGCTCCGGCCTTCTTCAGGTTCTAAGACTTTAGAACCGAACCCGTTATTACAATCACTGGGGTATTTGAACTTCATTAATTTGCGTAATAAGCCTCGATTACTATTCATAGTAAAAATTGATCGCAATATATTTTATAGCAAAATGAACAGTACCTACTTATAGTGAAGATACCAGCAATACTTATTCTATTAATAATTATCAACAATATCTATTCAAATTAGAATTACCAACAATACCTACTTATGGAAGAAGTACCAACAATATCTATACATAGTAGAATTGTCAATAGTATCTGTTCATAGTAGAATTACCAAAATATCTATTTACTAACAATATCTATTTATAGTATAATTGTCAACAATATCAATTTATAATAGAATTACAAACAATATCTATTCATAGTAGAATTACCAATAATATCTGTTCATAGTAGAATTACCAACAATAGCTATTAATAGTAGAATTACTACCAATACCTATTTATGGAATAATTATCTATAATCTCAGTTTATAGTAAATTTACTAACACTGCCTATTCATATTAGAATTACTAACAATTCCTATTTATACTATAACTATCAACTATCTTTCTTTATAGTAAAATTACTAACAATAACTATTTATGATGTAATTATCAACAATATCAATTTTAATAGAATTACTAACAATATTTATTCATAGTAAAATTATCAATAATATCTGTTCATAGTAGAATTATAAACAAAAGATATTAATAGTAGAATTACTGACAATACCTAATTATTATATAATTATCAATAATCTGCATTTATAATAGAATTACTAATACTGTTTATTCATATTAGAATTACTATCAAAAACCTATTTGTAGTATAACTATCAACAATCTTTCTTTATAGTTGAAATATTCACAATACTATTCATAGTAGAATTACTAACAATACCTATTTACAGTATAATTATCTGCAATATCAATTCATAGTAGAATTACCAACAATATTTATTCATAGTAGAATTACTTATTATACCTTATTATAACATAGTTACCAACAATATCTGTTCATAGTAAAGTTACTAACAATACTTATTCATAGCAGAATTACTACCAATACCTATTTATAGTATAGTTACTAACAATATCTATTAATATTACAATTATTAACCATACCTATTCATAGTAGAATTACCAACAATACCTTTTTATAGTAGAATTATCAGCAATATCTATTCATAGTAGATTTACTAACATAAAACACGTTTTTGATCATATTAATTTTTATATCCTACAATTTCGTAAATTAAATTGCCTTAAAAAAAACAACATCAACAAAAGTACAACGTAAAACATAGCTCACTCTCTCTACTAATTATGTCTACACAAACATATTTTTACTCAAAAGATTAGTATCATCTGCTATGTGTTAATTTGGGAAAGCATAATAACATATATTATATATTTATTAATTCAAAATTCCAAAGATAATTAAATTTCGGCATTAAAGGGTCCTAGACGAGTTGATATGCTTTTAAACAAACATATCATCTAGCAATAGGCCTGTCTGAATAAAATGATGGGAACTTTCTCCAAAACTACTTTTCTAAAACAGATTTCTCGAAGCCTTGAAATTTATTTCCATTCAACGAATGCCAAATCCGATTGTCAAGCTGACCAGACGACGTATTTGCACTTTTAACTCCTTTTGTACATTCTGCGAAAACAATTCAGCTTATAATGTTCAAATAGAAGTTTTGGGGTAGAATTTATAAAAGCATTTATAATAAATAATTCTATAAGTCTTACTAAACAACATGTTTGCATCTTTTAACATCTTTTTTACATCTTTTATACATCTTTTATACTTTCTGCGAAAACAAAACAATTTAGTTTATAATATTCAAATAATAGTCTCTGCGCAGAATTCATATTTTCTAGCAGAGGTTCAGCTGCTGATGGATATGGTTTTAATAACAGATGTGATATAAAATAAAACCCGGAAAAATGTCAGATAAATAAACAAAACACAACATATAACTTAAAATAATACGAAACAAAAGTCAAAATTCATATTAATAAAATAAGTAAGATTTCCGATGGTGATAATGAATACCATATTTTTATTTATTTATTATTTATTTGCATCTTTTATTTTCTGGTTCCAATGCAAAGCATTCATTGGTAGCCATTTTTTTCTTTCATCTTTAGCGGGTGTTTTGACACACTTGGAGAGCTGCCGACAGCCGACAAAGCAGCCAACGGCAGGACAAGGTGCATTTAAAAATCGATACCACTATCCGTTTTCTGTTAACAATCATGTAATTCATAGATATTACAGCTATTCTTTTTTTCCTTTTTGAACGTTCTTGCGAGGATTATTAAAGTACTAACATTAAAATATATACTTACTGACACCACTTGCTTCCCTGACCAACCAAAACACAAAATTGATTTCTTTTACTGTCAGACATTAATCTTTCTAAAACTATTTGATAAAAAAGATAATAGATTGCTGTACTTAGCATAATCTCAATCAAATTAAGGGAATAAATGTCTTAGTTGGTTTTAGAGCAACAGTTATTCTTAAATACGATAATTCAATATTTATCGCCCAGAGGCAAAACTATTTGTTCATTAAAAAAATAATTACATATATTTACTTGAGGGTATTGGTTTTGGTTTTGTTTAACAGCATATCAACCTCTGTGGGTTAATACAAAAATAAGGTGGGGTTTTAAGGTATTTTTTAAAATGTTCATTTGTAGTGAGAGGGTTGATTTAGTCAGATTTTGATGAAATTTTTTATTTTAGAAAATGAAGATGTCTTCTAATTTTCTATTTTAAAATATATTGCTGATAATAATATTTTTTTCCTTCAAAAATGTGTTATGGCAATAATTTTTTTTTCTTCAAAAATGTGTTATGGTAATAATTTTTTTTTCTTCAGAAATATATAGCTGATAATATTTTTTCTTCAAAAATGTATATAGTCTATTTTTAGGTCAATATTTCTATAAAAGTCTATTTCTATACTTTCATAGTGTTTTAACCCCAGTTTGGGGGTTAACTATTTGCATATAGCTGTGACCCTAACAGGTGCTACCACTCCGGGTGAGGGTGGAACTGGGAATAACAGCAATTAAGAGATGGTTCCATGCTCCTCACAAACTCCTAATCCTTTACTTGAAAAGTGTTAATATTCCCATAGTCCTATAATGGTGGTTGCATACAGAGCAAAAAATATGCATGCAAAAAATGTCAATTGTTATGTTTTGTCTTCATAATTCTTATCCTATGGTTTTCTCTCCTTCAAGCTTATTTTTTCTCATTTTATCGAGTCCTTGATATGGCAAGATAATATATCCGGTAGCCAGGCCTTTGAGTGGGAAACTGGAAGGATTGTATAGCGTGGAACCACCTTTTAATTGTTGTCGTTCCCATGCCCCCCTTACTCTGGGTGATAGCATATGTTAGGGTCTCAGCTCTGGGCAAATAGTGAACTTCAAAACAAAAGCGAAATTATGGCAATACAATTTTTACTGTAAAAATACTAGCCATTCAGTTTTATATAAAGAAATTACCAACAATACCAATTTATATTAAAAATTACAAAAAATAAATAATTATATTTCAAATTAACAACAATAACTATTTATAGTAAAAATTACCAACAAGAGATGTTCATATTTAAACTTACCAACAATAGATATTTATCATAAAACTTCTCCAGTAAGTCTATTTATATTTAAAATTACCAGCAATAGATCTTAAATAAAAATTACGAACAGTAGATATTCAAAGCAAAACTAATCAGAAATACATTTTATTTGTTGTTGAAGCCATAAAATTGAATTCAAATATTCAGTTGTCACAAAAGTAATGGCCTATTTCAAAAACATAATTTTATTCCTGAAAACTTAACTATACAAGTGTTGAAATTGGTCAAAATACGAGTCTTGAATATTTCTGTCATCGATCGCCGAGATCATTTATTCCTCGTTGACAAAAAATTATTGTCTGTAATGCAACGAAATATTTGAAAGCTGATTCGGGTTTAATCCATTTAGAAAATGTGCTTAAGTGCTTAAAAATGATAATCAGTGAGCAAAAGATCAGCAGAATATGGAGGATTAGCAGTATCGCCCGACGTTGCTCGGGTGTAATGAAAGCTTTAAAACTAATCCAGGGGCCTGGAGCTCAGACTCAGCCTGAAGAATATTTGTGTGAAGTCTGGTGAGAATCGGATAAAAATTGAGGATTTGTAAAAAGGACATATAGACAGATCAACAGACACACACACACATATATATATATATATATATATATATATATATATATATATATATATATATATATTATCGATTTTCTGCACTATTGTAAGAACTGCAACCGTGGAATTTCTGAATATCTTTTCTTATGTTTTTGTCAATAAGTATATCAAATTTGATTAAAATCAGACCACTCCATCTATAACCCGATTTTTCGATTATCGATTTTCGATATTTATCGGGGGTACCTCGACACAAAACCTAGCTAAGAACACTTGCAGATGCTTATAGTACAACTCTGTAAATTTTCAAGAAAATCGGTTCAGCCGTTTCGCAGTCTATAGGCAACGGACACACATACACAAACACACACACACACAGACAAAGTTCCATTTATAAATAAGTTTAGATTAGATGTGGTAATTTCTCGTATCTCAAGTCTGTGAGTTTTTCAACTTCATTCTTGCAACATGATACAAGCGTATTATCGTGGAGTGAATTGGACCACCATCAATGCTGGTTTCATTTTTGCAAGCTTGCGTGCATTCCAGCAAGTTGATTGCAGTAAAGGTCAGCATTAATCCTCTGGTTGACTTCCAGAAAGCTGCAATGAATAACACGAATTGCAGACAACCAGAGTGCCACCATAATCTATAACTGATGCAACTTTGGCTTTGAGAAATGTTTAGAAGACTCGCCACAATCAAGCCATTGACCTGATCGTTTACGGTTATCATAAAGGATCCACTTTTCATCATGAGTAAATATTTTGTCAATAAAGTGATCATTGGTGCTATGCAAAAATGACATCGGGCACACTTCAAAACGCTTGTGTTTTTGATTTATCGTTGAGATCATGAGAATCTCATTTATCGAGCTTTTTCACCTTGTCAATGCTCTGTAAAAGGCATGGGTCTGTTGCAGTGTTAACACCAAGTGTCTAAGTCATTTCTCTGACACTTTGACATAGGTTTTGCTCAACAAGTGCTTGCAGTTGTTCGTTGTCAAAACTGCATGGCCGTCCTCTACTTTCATCATCCTCAAGGCTCTCATCTATGATACGGAATTCCTAGAACCACCTTCGTAATGTCCGAACAATTTTGGCCCCATCTCCCCATGCCTTGTTGATATTAGCAGAAGTTTGGAAGACATTTTACCCAATATTGAACTCATGCACAAAAAGTAAACGAAAATCATTTTTTTCATGTTCGTAAGTAAGGAATTTTATGCTTCAAGAATATTTCTGCCTAAAAATAATTTAAAAATGCTTAAGAAACACACATTAATTATTATGTATACCAATGTTGACCTATCCTATAATCTTTGTTACATTAATACATAAAACAAGGGACAAGACCCACTGGAGGTAGAGTTTGACAGACTGAAAGGTCCATTTTATTGGATATATGAGGAAGATAACGGGTTTCTCCAGACTTGAACATACTCGATCCTATGAGTCAACGTTTTGTGGGAAAAATCTACTCAAATGGAATTTATATCTCGCCAACGGAACACGAAGGAAATGCGAGTGGTTAACCAAATTATGTGTGACATGGCGTAGAAGTTAAAAGTGAATGTACTTCTTCTGAGCATTTTCCATGGATAGAGCAGAGAGGGGTTATGTAGATGTAACTATGGGACAGACATAAGGCAAGAATATTTTCTCTGTCGCATCATGGTTGTTACATTAATACATTAATGCTAAAGGTGTATGAAAATGTATCAAATATATTGAAGCAGAGACAATGAAAAATATTATCCTGGTACCGTAATCTCTGTTACATAAATATATTGATGATGTATATGCAAAAGCTGAATAGAGTATTGAGAGACAGGAAAATGTTGGAGAGTCACCCTTATTTACACACTCTATGAACTCGTCCATAGTATACAAATAATCCAGCCTACAGTTGAGTGAGTTGAGTTGGATTGAGTTGTTAGTCAGATCACTTGAACCGCCGCTCGTTAGACAGCAAGAAATAGAGATTTATTACCGGACTTACTTCTTTGTACATATTTGACTTCCACTAACAAGTATTCCTGAATCTACTAACCGTGTACAGGTTGTATATCTATTGTTCAATCCACTTACCTTTTTTGCTCTCATATGTTTTTTGTGTTATTATTATATTGTGTTGTTTTCTAAACAAGAATCCACAACAGAAAATTTCGTTGGAAACAAAGAAAATAATACTGAAATTTTACGTGATATCTGTCCTTCTATATGGAATCGAATGCTAGACAATCTCTTCAAAGAGAAAAAAAACGACTCGAAGCAACAGAAATGTGGTTCTTATAAAAGCTGATATCCAGGGAACATATTAAAAGCACAGAGGAAAAACACAGAGGAAAATAACGCGTAGCATGCCTAGTGAGTTTGAGTATACGGACGAGAGATCAAGGTCTAGGAGGGATAATAAAAAGACGAAATTATTTAAGAGCTACAAAGAACAAGAAATTGTAGAGAGTTACGATCGTAAACGTCATAAAGGGACATTGTGCATAGAACAAAAATAAAAGTAAATATACTATTATAATATGTGCTATATTTCAAATGCTAATCATTAAGAAACAAGAAGATTTCGTTGGTGTTGTGGATTCTGGTTGAGAAACCACACAAAATAATAAATAACAAAAACAGATACGAAGATAGAAAATGTAAGTTATATTGAACAAAAATATACAAACTGGAACACGGGTTCGTCAATTCAGGAATACTAGGAATACTATTAGTAGAATCAATATATACAGTCTGGTAGTGAAAAAGTATGTTCGGGTAATAAGTCTATATCCAAAATAATTCCAAGTTACTATGCACCAACTTACTGACTAACTAAGCGACTTTAAAACTATTCAACTATTACAGTATTTAGTCGGCCTTCCCACTTAAGGCGAAATATGTTACAAGGCCTTTTTTATGTGGGTCTTCCGGGCCATATAGCCCGGTCAAAAATATCTATCTATCCTTACCCAGTCGTGATGTACCCTTCAGCGGAGCCACGACTGGGTTAGTGCTCTCAACCCGGAGAGCTGACAGTGACAATGGCAGTTGAAACTACACAACTACCAATGCCGTTCTCTGTATAGGCAGGATTATATGTACACATCAGGGGAGTCCATTCTTATGTGTAAAAAGTGGTGATCCCCAGTAGTTGGAGACAAAGAAAAGAATACTGAACTGTTTCGTGATATCTGTCATCCTATATGGCAGTGAAGGATGGACAATCTCTTCAAAGTTAAATGAGAGAATTCAAGTAAAAGAAATGTGGTTCTACAAGAGGATGCTAAAGGTGCTATGGACCGAACATGTGAGCAACGATGAGGTTTTGGAGAGAATGGAAACAAAAGAGAATCTTATAATTAAGATCAGGAAGAGAGAGTATTGAAATTTCTGGGAGAGAAAGATGGCTTGAAGAATCTAATACTCACAGGGCGAATAGTAAGAAAGAGGAACAGGGGAAAACAGCGAGAAACATAACTAATGGGTCTAATCAAATGAATGGAAGAGCAGGGTTGAGATAAATTACAAGACAAATTATATTAAGAACTACGAGGAACAGAAAGATGTAGAGGACCATAATCGTCTGCATCTTGAAGGGACAAAAGAAGAAAATGCAAATGTAAACACCATTGTAGCTCAGTCAAGTGTCATACGTAATACACGCTTTGGGCGATCATGTCTCGAAAGATGCATGACTGACTGGGCAAACGATTATCCCGCAGTGGGTTGCCATTGCTTTCTGCGGTAGACTGGTTGCCAGCCAAGGCTATAGAAATCAATCTGTTCTATTATTTAACTCATGTGGGATACAAGGAATTCAACTAGAAATAAAACAAAGCAAAGCGAAACACATCGTAGAAAACATTACACTGGATGTTTCCCCGACTTTAAAATGAAACTTGTTAGATGAAGCATGTTTGGTTAATATTAAATAAATCGCTAGAACACCCATAAACTCGTTGGGTTCCTTTTAAAAGCAGTCCATGATATGTTGGGTTAACAATATTAATGTATCATTTCTTCTTCTTCTCTGTTCTTCTTCTTCTTTTTTGTGCTTTGTCCGTTCAGAACGTAGGCGATCATGGCCTTCCAAGTCTCCCTATTCCTGGTAACTATGAGCACGCTTTCTCCTGTAACACTATGCAACCCCTGTTCTGTCATTCACCTGCTCAGGCCCTTCAAATATGTTATCCGCTGCCTTCCGCTGTCTCTTTTTCCTTCTATCTGGCCGGTCAGTATCCAGTTCTCCAAGCCCCTTTTCCTCATTGCATGTCCCAAGAATTTTAGCTGTCTCTTCCTCATGCTCAATATTAATATCCTTTTCGCTTCCATCATTTCCAAAACCTCATGAATGCTCACATGCTTGGTCCACGATATCCGTAACATCCTTCTGTAGAACAACGTTTCAGCTGCTTCCAGTTTTTTCTTCATCTTTGTTGATATCGTTCAACATACACTGCCATGTTGAAGAACTGACATCACATAGCAATCTAGTATTTTCTTATTTGATAGTGATAGTTCCTTGTCTCTTAATACTTTACTTAGCTTCTGGATCGTATGTTCGCCATGACAATTCGCCTTCGGATCTCTGTGTCACACTTTCCGTCTTCTGTTAGAATATTACCAGGGTATTTACATTTTTGTACCTTCTTGATTTTAGTATTCCCCACCTGTATTTGGCATTATGGGTTGCTCTTTTTGCTGATGACCATGCATTCGGTTTATTTGTAGTCTTTTTTGTCATTCTCTTCTGGAAGAGGTGTTGTAGTTTCCTTTCCATGTCTGCAAATTTGTGTCTAAAATCCTGTTTTATTATGCTTCGAGATTAACACATTGCGTGAGAATTTGGTGTAATTGCTTGAATCAGATGTAATCCTTTTCAAAATAATAAATATAGTTTTGTAATTCATACTTGTTTCTTCATCGCATTTATTTCAAAATAGGTAACTGCAGAAAATTAGAGAGTATTTGTTTATTCATAAAGCGTCATGTCATGTGTCACATATCGATTTTTTACCGTTTTAGAAGTTGTCTATAAAAATCTACTGTAACTTGTATCAATATATATTGTGTTATGCATATTTTAATTTTTCTAATAATGTTGTTATAATGAATTATGAATGCTGATTATTTTGACACACATAATAGTCGGAATATAATTTACACGTATTTCAGATTGATAAGAATGTATATCTGATATATCCCGAAAAGGAATACAGTACAAAAATATCAGTTAAAGAGTGGAACTCCACACCAATAATACAATATACCAGATTTATTGTACTAAGGTACAATCTAAACTGATTTATAAATGGAACTTAGTGTGTGTGTCTGTGTGTGTGCTTGTGTGTGTGTGTATCCGTTACCTATAGACTCCGAAACGGCTGAACCGATTTTCTTTTTACACAGTTGTACTATAAGCATCTGCGAGTGTTCTTAGCTAGGTTTTGTGTCAAGGTACCCCGATATATATCGAAAATCGATAATCGAAAAATTGGTTTATAGAAGGAGTGGTCTGATTTTAATCAAATTTGATACGCTCATAGACAAAGACATAAGAAACGATATTCAGAAGTTTCAAAAGTGCAGAAAATCGATAATGTATATATATAAAAGACAAGATGTTTGTGTGTGTGTCTGTTTATCTGTATTTTTTCAGCTCTTTTATTTTAGTTTTTGCTTCGCGTTTGGCTCTAAGTAGGTATAATTGTAGTTCTTAGTCTCAGCCATGATACCATTTACTCAAAGGACTCATTTAGCCTTCAAAACTCAGTTTACGACGAAAAAACTTATTTGATATCGATCCCAGGAAATGAAAATTTGACTTACATCCATTCATTTTTCTTTCAGTCTTCGGTTTCGCTTTAACTGGAAACAACTATTGCTTTTTAGTCTTTCGTGCCAACGTTGAAAGAGTCTGAGCTTCAGAACCATGGATTAGTTTTAAAGCTTTCATTACACCCGAGCAACGCCGGGCTATACTGCTAGTTCACTTATAAGCGAATACTCTTGGGAAACATATAAACCGCTTCTTCCCCACAATAATAGATTAAATAGTAACTATTATCTCAAGAAATGATTACTATCTAAATTTTTTTTCTGCCTTTCAATAACATGCAAACAGTTGATAAGCCGTAGAAAACGAATCAATTCCTCACTCAATATGCTATTATTTAACTCATTGTTGCGTGGATGAGAACTAATGTATGCTTTTCTTTTCCAGGGTGAAAGTACGAAGTGAATTTGGACACAGCACATCGATTGTACGTTCTATTTGGATCCTTGTGATCGATGGAAGGTGTCAATGAACAATAATTGCAGCGTAAATCGTTAAAGTTCGCCCTGTTGACATCAAAATTTACGGCCAATTAGTCATTTGCGTCAAATTGACTGAGAGAATAGCGATGGCTCATACTCCTTTACAGAAAGGCAATTCGACGTCGTGTAATGATTAGAAAGACTATCTCGCCAAACAAATTACTACTAAGTAGTATATTTGATCCTTTTTGAATGCTACTTACTTTCTAACTTATGTCGTATCTAAGCTTTGCTTAGAAAGTCACTATAACTGATTATCAATGCTGAAAGGCATATTCAACTTCACATTGAAGTTTCAAAGTGTCTTTTTTTTACCCAAAATGATGTGTAAGTATGGTAATTGTTATCTCTAATTAAAGTATAAAGGATGGAAAGAGTTCAAGTCTCCTCCTAATTTGTTGTGCCTGCTTTATTTAAATCAGTATATTTTATCTCTCACCTTATCTAAGGGTTAAATAACAGAATTGAATAGGTTTTTCTAGACATAGGTTTAAATTTGAAGAACAAGAAAGTACTTCACTTAGTCAGTTAAGTGCCTTACCTTCTGACTGGGCAGAAGATTATCCCGCACTAGGTTGTCATTGCTTTCTGTGGTAGACTGGTTGCCAACCAAGGCTATAGAACCCAATCTGTCCTATTATTTAATTCATAATTAGAGGGAAGAAACGGATTAATACCTTTCTCAAGGTTATTTGCGCGTAAGTGAATGCTATGAATTCAACTGGATTTCGAACTCGGCACCCCGATTTGTCGTTCCGAGTCGATATCCACTGCACCACAACATCACTACATTTCCCAAAAAACGATGATAAGCCCAGATAATAAAGAAAAAGTATCATAGTGAATTATTTTTTTTAAATATAATTTGACCTCAAAGAAGGCATTAAAGCCACTAAGATGCAGCGGGTTACCGGAAGTAAAAGAGAAGTTGAAGAAGTAAGTACTGGATAGCTCCAGCCCAGATGTTGCAGTGACACTTCATTTTGGTCTGACCCGGCTCTTGTTGAGTGCATAACAGGTGAAGTTAGGTGTCCTTTCTGAAATGGTACTAGGTATTTTTCCAGCTTTCTTAAGAGTGGATCATATGTGCGTGTTCCACTTGGGGTCTGTGGGACAAACGTTAAAGGAATAAAAATGACAAAAGATGTTGATTAACGTTGGATTTAAATATTTGAAAATTGCAGGTGGCAGAGAAGCACCAGAAAGGATGTAAAAGATATGACATTGAAAATAAAGTAAATTAATAAATAAAAATAAAATAAAATACAAAATAGAATAAAATAAATAAAAATAAATAAATAATAAATAAATAAATAAATAAATTAGATTAAATAAAAATTAAATAAATAAAAAATAGAATAAAGTAAAAATAAATAAAGGAAATAAATAAAAAAGATCGATATGGATTTTTGTAGACATTGAATAACTTTACAAAGCAGGATGTTTTGTCAACACAATAACTTTCAAAGCAAGCTCGAAAATGAGATCTCAAGGCCCAAGATTCATTTAAACTAGAATGATAATGTGTGATGTTATATGAGCTTAAGACCAAGTATTGAAGTTCATGAGGCTATCCAGCAAAGATAAGGTTAAACCTGGACTTAATGAGGTCAAGATTGTCGGGAATAAGAAAACATCCCGAGTTTCTTCTACACATCTGTATTTCTTATGAAGAAGCTGTCCAAGTGAATATTTTGATAATGAAATATGGAGGGAATGAGGATGATACAATTCTGCGTAAGTGGCATGGCTTGTCATTATTTAAAATGCCAAGAGTATTAGAGTTAAAAAATGTAGCTGGTCAGAACATTACCCTGTAAGTAGCGAAAGAGCAAGGGGAGGCTCGCAAAGTTTCATCTGTTGGAAAAGGTTTTGTTGGGGTGGAATATTACATTGCAATATATATGAATTCTTCTAGATAAGTCTTAGTCCGAATAGATGTTCCTCAAAAAATATTTACTGTTCTATTACGCTTCAAGATTAACACATTGCGTAAGAATTTGGTGTAATTGCTTGAATCAGATGCAATCCTTTTCAAAATAATAAATATAATTTTGTTATTCATACTTGTTACTTCATCGCATTTATTTCAAAATAGGTAACTGCAGAAAATTAGGGAGTATTTGTTTATTCATAAAGCGTCAAGTCATGTGTCACATATTGATTTTTCACCTATCTAGAAGATGTCTATAAAAATCTACTGCAACTTGTATCAATATATATTGTGTTATGCTTATTTTAATTTTTCTAATAATGTTGTTATAATGAATTATGAATGCTGATTATTTTGACAAACATAATAGTTGGAATATAATTTATAAATATTTCAGACTAGCAGTATAGTCCGGCGTTGCTCGGGTGTAATGAAAGCTTTAAAACTAATCCATGGTCCTGGAGCTCAGACTCTTTGGACTTTGGCATGAAAGACTAAAAAGGAATAGTTGTTTCCAGTTAAAGCGAAACAGTAGACTGAAAGAAAAATGAATGGATATAAGTCAAATGTTGATTTCCTGCTATCGATATCAAATAAGCTTTTTCTTTGTAAGCTGAATTTTGAAGGCTAAATGAGTCCTCTGAGTAAATGGTATCATGGCTGAGACTAAGAACTACAATTATGCTTACATAGAGCCAAACCCGATGCAAAAACTAAAATAAAAGGGCTGAAAAAACAGGCAGATAAACAGACATACACACAAACATCTTGCCTTTTATATATATATATATATATATATATATATATATATATATATTATCAATTTACTGCACTATTGTAAGAACTGCAACCTTGAAACTTCTGAATATCGATTCTTATGTCTTTGTCTATGAGTGTATCAAATTTGATTAAAATTGGACCACACCTATAACACGATTTTTTCGATTATCGATTTCCGATATTTATCGAAGGTACCTCGACACAAAACATAGCTAAGAACACACGCAAACCCTTATAGTACAACTGTGCAAATGTTCGAGAAAATCGGTTAAGCTGTTTCGGGGTCTATAGGTAACGGACACACACACACACACAGACACAAAGTTCTTTTTATAAATAAGTTTAACTAGATTGATATAAGAATGTGTATCAAATACTGAGTTTCCATTTAAAATGACGTAAAAAACAGAAAAAACGCTCCTAGCTAAAGAAGACTTATTTTATTTAATGCCGGTATAACCTGCATAGGATGTGCGTTGTGGTGCAGTGAATATCGACTCGTAACGACAAATCGGTGACGTGTTAGCGAATAGAGCAAGGCGAGGCTTGCAAAGTTGTGTGTGTTGGAAAGGGTCTTGTTGAGGTGGAATATTACATTGTAATATATATGAATTTCTGGTGGTAAGCTTTAGTCCCAATAGATGTTTCATGAACTATCAGCCAAACTTTGTCGTTGGAGAAGTGAAATAAACAAATAACAGAGCATTGCATCCATATTTGGGATGGCGCTACCCTGTTCTCCCTCTCCAAAATATGACCGAATTTAAAAATATTCTTACTAAATGCATGGTCATCAGCACAAAGAGTACCCAAAAATGCCAAATATAGCTGGGGGGGGGGGGGGGTACAAAAATATGAATACCTGGGAAGTGTTCTAACAGAAGACGGAAAGTGCGACACTAAGATCCGAAGGCGAATTGGCATGGCAAAGGACGCGTTGATAAGGAACCGGAAACCTAATCCCAAACATGAAACCAGGCATAAACCTCTACCCTTGTGCAAAAACTAGAAAGAATGGTTACTGGACATGGAAGAGAATAAAAAGACTTTGGCAAAAAACTGGAAACATAATCCTAAACCGGAAACAAGTGATAAATCTCTACTCCTATTAAAAACCTTGGAGGCATGTGAACCGGACGATAGATGAATCTATCTTCTCTTGCGGAGGTAAACAATATTTAAATAGTAAATAACATTTAGAGTCCAGGCGGTGACGGTAAAAAATAGAAGTAGACTTTAAAAGAAACCAGAATAGTAAGCTCAATACTAGACAGGAAACAGGAGATAAGACGATATTCAAAATTAAGATTCTTCTCTGTGTGTGGAACACATTTTTAATATTTTAATATTTTTTATTCAAAAATAAAGAAGGGATCAAAAAGTGCATATTATGAAGATATTTTAGATATACAGTATTATATTATTATACAGTATCCACTCTTTATTTTTAAGCTTAGTGGAACTTATTCCCTACAAATGAAATTTAAAGGGAATGAGCGTGAGCCGCCACAATGTAAAAGGAGTGACCGTTTCTTATACTGAAGGTCTGGAGTGGTGGAATTATAGAATCATGTTTGCTCGAACATCTGTCAAGAAAATAGCGATAGGTTAGCAAGAAGCTTGCGGCTTTTCGTCTTTGAGAAAAGGGGTGTAGTGTGGAAAAATTTAATCACCCACAAGGCCATGGAAATACTTTTGATTTCGGTTGCAATTGCAAAGTTAGTACTGGGTAACTCCAGCCGAGATTTGGCAGCAACACTGCGATTTTTGTCTGATCTGGCGTTTGTCAATTGTATGGTAGGTGAAATCAGGTTCAATCTGAAGCAGTACAAATTATTTTCCCAGCGTTATTAGCAATGGATCATATGTGCGTATTCCACTTGAGCTTTGTTTTTATCTTGAGTCCCAAAATACATTACAGGAATCAGCGTCATTCAGAGTAGAAACCTATCATCATTGGCGAACAAACTGGTCTTGTTGACCATTCCTATTCGATCATTACTTGGTGCCTAATATCAGTGATCCTGTGCCAAATTTATCTCAGATTAGTAAACAACAGTAATCATATTGATTTAGGGTTTTTGGTGTTGGGTTAATCTGGTTGACCAATGCTACTTAGTAATGAGTTTAGTATTCACCAACTGTCAAATACTTGTGACCGTGTTCCAAACTAAACTAACTAAATAGCAAATCTCACCTTTATCTGCGAGTACTGGATTCGGGTAGAAGTTGGGTACGCTCTTGTTATTAAATACACGTGTTCAGCTGAGCTAAACTTAATAAATAACAACTCTCACTTTCAGCTGATTCTGGCGTTGGTTAATGGTTAACGAGCAAATCTCTTAGACTATTACGACCAAGTCAGTCAGTTAAGTGCCATACGTGATACACGCTTGCGCGATCATGTCTCTTTCGAGACATGACTGACTGGGCAGAAGATTATCTCGCAGTAGGTTGCCATTGCTTTCTGCGGTAGACTGATTGCCGACCCAATAGAACCCAATCTGTCCTGTTATTTAACCCATAACTGGAAGGAATAGACGTATTAATACCTTTCCTAAGGGTATTTGCGCGTAAGTGAATGCAGTGGATTCAACTTGAGTTCGAACTCAGCTCTCCGATTTCTCGTTCCGAGTCCATATCCACTGCGCCACAACGCACATACGACCAGTGTGATTAATACATAATAGCTCCAAATACTTGGAGCCAATGAATCCAAGCGTAATAAATAACAACTCCCGTCTTCAGCTGGGTGGACTGGAGTCTAGTAATGGTTAACGAGCTAGTTTGATTGACCGTTACAACTGAGTAGTGAACCTATTTGTCTTTGCGTGTCTAATAATTGTAGCCTTATGCCAAACTAAACTAAGCAGAATAAGTATATATAAGTATAACACTAAAACAACGTTAAATGTTAATAACGAGTCCGAATTTTAGAATCATATATGTTGGTGGTAGTGAAGTAATAGAATGAAGCCCGGATTAAGGAATCCATGACCTCAGTTCGGATTCCAGTCGAGTTTATTACCTTCACTTATGCGTTAATACACATGAGAAAAGTATGAATCCATATCTTCTTCATAGAGCTATAGGTATAAATCCGAAATAGACTAAGTTCTATCGTCTTGTAGGGAAACTAATTTGGGAGAAGGAATGTCAGGAGACACCGTTTCTACTACTGCTGCAGTACATGTGTAATATAACGGTCTGGCCCACCCAAGAAAGGCTGATACAAGCCGTGTTGTTTCCGGTCGGTGAAAAGTAACGGATGTCACTTTGACCCTATTTCCGGCAGATGCGGAAATAACTCAGAGGCAAACAGACAGGTGACTCTGAGAATTACGTAGGCGTCGCGTGGGCGTCGCGTGATCAAGGCAAAGCCGGAAGAAACAAGTCCCGGTTTTGGAAGATATATAAAGACCGCGAAAACACGGATTCGCCAGTCAGGCAGAGAGACGCAGAAAGACAGTCCGGACAGACCAGACCAGAGGAGCAACAGATACGACCCCCCCCGTCAACCCTTGGAAGCGCGCTCTCACTCTCTGTTCACTAGGCTACACGGTCCATCGTTCATTAATAAAAATATAACTCATATTTTTATATACACCCGTGTTTGTTGATATTGATATACAACACACGTTTATTTGATGCTTAAGTGACTTGCTATTTTGAAACAACAAAACAGATTGATACGAGGGTTACCACGGTGAGATTGAAAATTCAACGGAATTAAAACTACCGGATAGAAGACGAAAATAGTAAACAACCGGACGACAGCGAGGAAGGAAGAAAAAGAAAAAAAAGAAGACGAAAATATATAGCAGCTGCGCAACTAAGTGACTATGGACAGTCAGCCAAAGTAAGTGACTCATTGATTTAATAGTGTGTGTGTTCTCTGCTCGTGTTTATAATAAGTCCAGTTAGAAAAAAAAAATGCATACTTTTGCCATTGAGAAAAATGGATTGTTCGGTAGAGAGATAGGGGGTCAGGAATATATGTAGGGAGTAGCGCATAGGTTGACGGGTTGACGGGGGTGTTAAAATTGGCAGGGGTGTTAAAGTTGACGAGGGTGTTAAAGTTGACGGGAGGAAGAAAGTTGAAATATTTACCTATCTGTAAGTACAAAACATCTGAGTTAATGATTTATTTTTGTTGTTAATATTTACCATATATATGAAGTGAGTTTATTGGTATGTTGCTTAATTAATTGTACTTTTATTGAGTAAGTAAAGGAAGTTCTTCTACTCTTTAAAGTGGATAATTGGATTAACTTGTTGATAACAATGTTTTCGTTGGGTTGTGCAGTGTTAGTTTTTTTTTTGGATTTCTTTTCAATGACTGTACACTACAAAATGATTTACATTTCTATGTTTGTGAATTATGCTTTTGTGCAGGTTCCCATAAATTCAACATCCTCTGTGAATTTTCATTTATGTGACTTGGGAAATATCTTTTGAAGATATATTACTTTCTGAAAACTAGTAAATACCTTGGAACAGATAAATATGGAGAGATTTAGTGAAGGATATGACGAACTCCCGAAGAAGTTGACGATAGGAGTCATTGCTGGCGTGGTCGGCGTAATAATAATCCTGGGAATAATAGCCAGGAAGCGGATTTTTAAGTGTAAAAGAAGCAACAGTGCTTCGGAAAAGGAAATTGAGTTATCCGCTGTGAATAGTACTCCGGGGTCAACGGGCGTTCAACACTCTGCGTTAAACAGAGAGATGTCAACAAATCAGATATGCTTGGTTTCGAATCCAGAGGAAGTAGTTCAGGGAATGGAAAGCATTGTACAAACTAAGGAACTACGAGTCACGGGTCCATTTTTTTAGACTAAATTAATATCCTCCACAAGTAAATTGCATGCGGATTAACGTTGGAATCAGGGTAATTTTCTTCATTTTCTATTGAACATTTCTCGGTCAGACTATGAATGATATGTACGGCAGATAATGACCATTTTTTTCTGTGTTCAAACATAGTATGTTTGAAATTAAATTAAATTAAATGAGGTTACATGTGTAACAATAAACTCGAGCAGAAGCACGCATGGTGTTGGTCAAAGGTCATTTACTCGATGTTAGTTTAGAAACTGGGGCCCGATTACCGCCTATAATCATGTGGATTATGCATCGAAGAGTCTACGCTTATGGACAGAGTCGAGAAAGAAAATGAACATTTTTAAGGTCTTTGCCCAATTCTGTGAAAATGGATATTAAAAAAAAAAAAAAAAAAGAGGAGGAAAAAAGAAAGAAAAAAAAAAAAGAACAATGAAACATCGAGCTGGTAGAACAATTTTCAAGATGGATACGAACATTGTTGGGTTGCCGATGTAGGCTCCCCTATATTTTTTTTTGTTGTTTTTGTTGTTTTGTTTGTTTCGACACATGTTTTATACAATTGTCGGGCTTGTGTGGCATGGGGAGGAGAGTGAGGGTGTTGCGCTTAAAATGTTCTTAGGTGAACATTTTGGAAAATGGGAGGGCGAAGAATGTAATATAACGGTCTGGCCCACCCAAGAAAGGCTGATACAAGCCGTGTTGTTTCCGGTCGGTGAAAAGTAACGGATGTCACTTTGACCCTATTTCCGGCAGATGCGGAAATAACTCAGAGGCAAACAGACAGGTGACTCTGAGAATTACGTAGGCGTCGCGTGGGCGTCGCGTGATCAAGGCAAAGCCGGAAGAAACAAGTCCCGGTTTTGGAAGATATATAAAGACCGCGAAAACACGGATTCGCCAGTCAGGCAGAGAGACGCAGAGAGACAGTCCGGACAGACCAGACCAGAGGAGCAACAGATACGACCCCCCGTCAACCCTTGGAAGCGCGCTCTCACTCTCTGTTCACTAGGCTACACGGTCCATCGTTCATTAATAAAAATATAACTCATATTTTTATATACACCCGTGTTTGTTGTTATTGATATACAACACATGTAGTGCACCGAAGACCTCATGAGTTACAGGACTCGTGATTGATCTGCTAATATTAAGTCACATTGGACGACAATTTTTTTCTTTTTTTGCTGACTAGCAGTATAGCCCGGTGTTGCTCGGGTGTAATGAAAGCTTTAAAACTAATCCATAATCCTGGAGCTCAGGCTCAGGCTAAAGAATATTTGTGTAAAGTTTGGTGAGAATCGGATAAAAAGTGTGGATTTGTATAAAGGCCATACAGACAGTTAAATAGACACACACACAAACATCTTGCCTTATATATATATGTTATCGATTTTCTGAACTATTATAAGAACTGCAACCTTGAAACTTCTGAATATCGTTTCTTATGTCTTTGTCTATGAGTGTATCAAATTTGAATAAAATCGGACCACTCCTTCTATAACTAGATTTTTTCGATTATCGATTTTCGATATTTATCGGGGGTATCTCGACACAATACCTAGCTAAGAACACTCGCAGACGCTTATAGTACAATTGTGTAAATTTTCAAGAAAATCGATCAGCCATTTCGGAGTCTATAGGTAACGAACACACACACACATACATGCACACACACCGACAAAGTTCCATTTATAAATAAGTTTAAATTTAGATAAGTCATTTGCCGGATTAATGAAAAGCTCCCGCAATAACTTGCATCTTTCACTCTTTTGTGCCGGAATTGTGACTCTCAACTCTCACTGTCGGTTTATTAGTGTTGTATCGTGGAATGAAGAGATACACAGAGAAGTGTACATAAATTACTTTATTAAAAGAGTGGGACAACCAAGATGTATATACCATATTTACAATCTCTCGCAGTAGTATGTGTTACTTCCGAAGTCCGTGATAATGACAACACCCCGTGCTAAGCGCACATTGTCTTTTGTACATCCGGGCGACCAGTTGTCACATGGTACGAGCCACAACACAATAATTAGATTTTTGTTTTTCTTAAACTTAAATTCTGCTACTTTATTTACAGTGTTACAATTATTAGCAACTTTTAACTTAGGATATTTTTGCAATACGATGCAATGCAATACGATACTCCACGTACCTTTCTAAATCAGTTATAAATGATAGAAGGTCCAACAAAAGACAACTATTGGCACAGAGCTTATTACTTTTTTCATAACAAGATATTATTTCCTATGATATTTATCATATTATAATGGCTAATTCTCTGTGCTAGTGCCCGTCCGTACGTGCCCCCAGGAGAATTTTGTCATTTCAGAAACAAAAAATGTTTCACACGGATATGTAATCTCCTTGCAGAATAACATCATTCTCACGAAATACCACAATTTGGACTTCGAAAATGCGATTAATTTCACCAAACGAGTTAGAACAACTTCCATATCCTTAGGCTATCCCTCTCCGAAATGTATTGTGTCTGATGATATCCGCGAGTTGAGTTTACAACCCAACATAAACAATTCAAAAGTTTTACTTATTAATTATCCTAAAGCGCAAAACTAGTTTTGCTGACAATTCATATATACAAAAAAAAAAAAGAAAAAGAAAAAGAAAAAAAGCTACAATCGATTCCTCCAAGCAAAAATGTGAAAGTTCTCAATACTACCCACGTTCTCAGTGATTAAACAGGTCCCCAGGCTTTTCTGGCGAGGACAAGGACTACTCACCAAGCAGGATTTAGAAACAAAACTTGTCAAAGAACGGATGAACGTTCCCGTAAGGTTAGCGGCCATCAAACACAATGGCTAAAATGGTAGATTGGACTGCATTAAGACCGCATTATAATATATTATAATGCTGCCTTGGCTGTATGCAGGGAGTACATCCAGTGTGATATTGCCACGGCATTGCTGGTCAGAGGGCTTTATCGAATGAGGTCGAACGCCAAAGATGAGAGTTCCGTCGATGAGATCAACGGCTAAGTGTCATTAACCAAAACTTACTCTTCAGGTTTGAAGAGATCAGCTGTGATTTGGCTTCGTAAATTATGTACTTCGTCAATTGTACTTTCTCAAGAAAAGCTAATAAATATTTCGCTAGCTTGAAACCCAGATATTTAGAAGGAGACGGTAACATGCTCAACTAGTCCTACGACTACACCAGTGATGATAATGATGATAATAATGCTAATATAGACATCATCGTGAAAATTCTCGACAAATAGGCGGCTCAACTACAGCAAATTTCCCATCGACGAGAAGTGGCTTCCCTTTGTCTGTTCTATAAATACTTCCATGGCTTCTGTTCCAACGAGCTTGAGTCACTGGTGCCTCCGCAACAGGTGTTTACTCGTGCAACCAGACTGGCAACTGGGTCTCACCCATTCACAGTTAGATCAACCAAGTGCAGACGACAATTCTACTCCTTCAGCTTCTTTTCCCGCACTTCCCGCCTGTGGAACTCGCTTCCTTATTCTTGCTTTCCTGGCGGCTACAACCTCCAGGAATTTAAATGCAAGGTCAATTCTCATCTTTTATCTACTTGATCCTACTTTTTTCCACACTGTCCTGTAGATCCCTTTCCTTTCTCTCACCTTCGCAACTGTCATCCCACCTGTATTCCCATCCTTCTCTTGCTCCTTTCTAACTGGTTCGTCCTTCTTCTCATTCTTCTCTAATCCTTTTACTCTTATGTAGCTCCCTGCACATCAGTGGCGTTACAGCCTTGCTCGGGATGATATGATTAAAAAAAAAATAAGAAAAGAATAAGTATGAAAGTAATTTTTTTTCTTTTCGGGATGTAGACTATCATAGCTCTCCACAACCTCCCATTCTGCAAATTATCATGATTTCTTGAGAAAAATTATAAAGCGGTTTACCGTTGCTATCTCCATTATTTGGAAGTCACCTTTTTCCATATCTTAAATTATTTGACACTAGTTTCTCTGATATTTAACTCATATCTGGCCGGAGTAAGAAAAAAAGCGATTTCAAGCCTTTCTAAAGGTTGAAGTGAACGCAACACGCATAACAATTTGTCTCACCTTACTGATTCTACTTTTCCCTTCATAACAATTTAGAATTATCAAAATAATAATAATAATATGATATAAAATATATTATTGCTATAACCTTTTATTAGTATAAAAATGTAACATATCATATATATAATAATAATAATAATAATAATAATAATAATAATAATAATGAAAACAAGAGTTGTGCCAGTGATAGTAGGTGCACTTGGAATGATAAAAAATGGAACAAAACAACACATTGAAAGAATCCCTGGAAACCCCAGCTTAAGAGATATACAAAAAATTGTCTTATTAAGTACAGCCCACACACTAAGGAAAACTTTATCTATGTAACGCTAGGGATGATAGGGAAGATAGAAAAATATGAAATGGGGCCATAACAACACGCCACGACCTGCCTTAGGTCTCCACGCTGTCTTGGTTGGTAGTGAGACGAAAGAAGAAATCGAAATATGATGAAAAATGACATAATAATATGTAACATAATATGGGATGGTCAAAAAGCAGGTGGACAGTAAATGATAACATTCACTTTGAAATTATATATATACAATTATATTTACTAAGACAAATCTTACTATGTACAATAATAATAAAAAAAGCTTTTTAATTTTATCAATGCAGGTGCTCAAACTGTTTTCCATCACATTTATACAATTTTAATGTCTACCTCTCACGCTTCGACAAACTTGAAATGCATCTTTAATGTAATTTTTTAAATCACCAAAACTTCTTGATTTTCAAGTATAAACTTTACCACTACAGTATTCTATGTTTTGTAGTTCTTAGCAATATTTCTTTTATCATCTAACCCCAAGCAAGACATTCTACTGCCACAATTGCGAAGGGGGTTACATAGAGGAAAGTGATGAGAAAGAGGGGTTAGTTATAGGAAACTAGCAGTATAGCCCGGCGTTGCTCGGGTGTTATGAAAGCTTTAAAAATAATCCATCGTCCTGGAGCTCAAACTCAGCCTAAAGAGTATCTGTGTGAAGTTTGGTGAGAATCAGATAAAAATTGTGGATTTGTATAAAGGACATACACACAGATAAACAGACACACACACACACACACACACACACACACACACACATCTTGCTTCTTATATATATATATATTATCGATTTTCTGCACTATTGTAAGAACTGCAACCTTGAAACTTCTGAATATCGTTTCTTATGTCATTGTTTATGTGTGTATCAAATTTGACTAAAATCGGACCACTCCTTTTCTAACCCGATTTTTTTGGATTATCGATTTTCGATATTTATCGGGGGTACCCCGACACAAAACCTAGTTAAGAAAACTCGCAGACGCTTATAGTACAATTGTGTACATTTTCAAGAAAATCGGTTCAGCCATTACGGAGTGTATAGGTAGCGAACACCACACACACACACACACACACACACACACATAACTGGAGGGAAAAGACGGATTAATACCATTCCCAAGGGTATTTTTGCGTATGTGAATGCAAAGAATACAACTGAAATTCGAACTCGGCACCCTGATTTCTTGTTCCGAATCTATATCCGTTCGTCAACAGCGCACATTTTAAACAAACATCCATTTTGTTCTCATTTATCTTAAAACTTCTTCGATGTTTACACACTCAGTCTAAGCTATTTTCAGCATCCTTTGATAAACTACATTTCTGCTACCTCGTGTCTCTTTTTCATTTGTGAGGAATTCTTTAATATTCACTGCGATATAGGATGATTGATATTATATGTACTTTGTGGTGCACTGGATATACACAAAAATGGATACTTAACATCAGGAAAAGGCAGCTAGAGCTTTTGGGGCATGTAAGCAACTTTTGTGGTGCAGTGGATATCAGCTCGGAATGAGAGATCGGAGTGCCGAGTTCGAATTCTGGTTTAATTCCTTGCATTCGCTTATGCACAAATACCCTTGGGAAAGGTATTAATCCGTCTCTTCCCCCCTGTTATGGGTTAATTAACAGGACAGATTGGAATCTATAGCCTTGGCTGGCAACCAGTCTACCGCAGAAAGTAATGGCAACCTACTGCGGGATCATCTTCTGTCCAGTCCCTCATATCTCTTTCGAGGTATGATCGCCCAAGCGTGTATCACGTATGGCATTTCACTGACTGACTAATATTACGTAGCAGATGAGCGCTCTTACATTCTACGGAAATTGTCCTGTTGGATTAGTTTTTTCAATACATTTTTGGCTATTCAATTTCGCCTTCGGATTTCGGTGTCACAATTTACGTCTTCTGATAAAACACTTCCCACAAGATAAATATCGGATTGTTGTGAGACAGTAACGATTATCAGAAAATTGCATTTGCTTGCCTAGAAAATCAGAATGCGAAAATAAAGCTCTTTGTTTGGATCGAATACTGACCCCTGGCAACGTTCTATAATTCGTAACTATTTCAGGAACGAAATCATGTAGTTCCTCAATTTTCCAAATTTGTTTTTCCTATTTTCAGTTCAAGGTTATTACGTGCATCTCTTTCTGAACCAACGTAATGCGTTATCCTTTCTCGGTGGGATGAACCATTTGACTCTTTCATGAAAATCGTACAGAAAATTTAATAAAAAAACAACTAAATGAACCCATACATAATATGAGGCTGCAAACATTAATTAAGAACTAATTAACAGAAATAATTAACGAGTTAATTAGTCAACGTTGCAGCGAAACATCACCAAACAATATTTCTTGACAAGAGAACTGATTTTCACATCAGGGGAAACAAATATCCAGTACTGGCCAAAACGTGAAAAAAAGTCCTGTGAAGACAAGCTTAGTTTTTTTCCTTTAAACCACAGCATATAATTGGAGATTTAAAAGCTTTGTTGATGAATGATATGGGCTCAGAATTCTTGGATATATATTAGTTGCGTACGACTATCGAGAAGCACATAGGATAATAAAAAAATTATTTCAGATAACAAATATTTTCAACAACTCTTCATATATTCGTGCCAGGAATGGCATCAAAGTCTATCAGAAATATTTCAAATATTATCTACAAATTGCGATGGGTAAATTGTCGTCAATTTATATTTTTAATTTCGCGCATGCGTGTTAAAAACGTTTTTGATTTCTTCGACTGCACAGTATAGTAGAGTTAGTTGAGCATTGTGTGTGAGAAACAATATATATATATATATAGATAGATAGATAGATAGATAGATAGATAGATAGATAGATCCAGTCAACATCATGTTGGTTGGAATGAACACGAGAGACTGCTTCATTATGCCGCCTTTCATTTTCTTACAGGCCCTCAGACTCAACATGGAGGCATACATCAAGTGTCTTTAGGAGGTAGTGCTGCCCTGGGTAAAGAGAATGACTACTGAAAGAAATCTATATCTGGCAACAGAACTTTGATCCATGCTACACAAGTATGAGAACCCAGTCATGGTTGTCAGACAATTTCTGCAACGAAATCACCCCTTACATCCGGCCACCTAACTCCCCAGAGTGCAATCCTCTTGATTATTATGTGTGGGATGCAGTTGAACGAGAAAGCTACAAAACTTTTTATAACACAAAAGATGAAATGAAAGAAATAGATTATGGCAACAAAGAGACCGTCCAGAAGAGTTGCAGGAGATTCCGATGTTGTCTGGAGGCCGTGGTTGAAACCAATGAGGATTTTCTTGAATAAAGTTTCTCTTTAATATTATAAGATATTTTTGGATAATTTTGGTGAATCAGATGTCAGTGTTTTATATCTATGAGATATCACTGTTATGTTTATTTTATTTGAGTAATTTAGACGAAAATGTATCCCTCGCATACAAACAACAAAAATACATTTAGTCTTTTATTCAAACAATTGTTTTTCAAATTTTGTCTTTTAAACAAATAAGAAAAATACATTTTTGTCTTTTATTCAAATCAGAAAACGCCAACCTCAAACACGAAGGCAAATCGTTTTGACATTGAATTCCCCTCTCTCTTTCACTCTCTCTCTCTCTCTCTCTCTTCTCTTTTTATAGGTACAAAATTAAAGCTAACTGATACATTCATATAGATTTATCTTTGTAAAAATCTCAAGGTTTGTTTAATTATTGCTCTGTGAAGCTAGTACAGTCAGTCAGTTAAGGGCCATATATGATACACGATTTGGGCGATCATGTCTCTTTAGAGATATGACTAACTGAACAGAAGATTATCCCGCAGTAGGTTGTCATTGCTTTCTGGGGTAGACTGGTTGCCAGCCAAGACTATTGAACCCAAACTGTCCCGTTATTTAACCCACAACTGATGGGAAGAGACTGATAAATACCTTTCCCAAGGGTATTCGTGCGTAAGTGAATGCAAGGAATTCAACTGGAATTCGAACTCGCTTCCCGATTTGCCGTTCCGAGTCGATATCACCTGCACCAAAACGCACATTCTCTGGTGCACTTTGACCTTGAGTAAGGGGGGATGCAGGTTGATTCCTGCTAAAGACAGAATTTTCTTAAGTAGGTAGATTTTGTTGGCTAATTTTGCTTAGCAGTATATCAAACAAAATGTGTTATTTAATGCTGAATCTGAAGTTTCACTAGAGTTTTATAAACACATTTAGAACGCAATTCAACTCCATATAAAATTTATTTTTCCATTAATTCTACAATAAAATGTATGACTGATGTTTTCGTTTAAAATGTATCATTTGTTATTTGAATATAAATATGTATTGCTGGTTATATTTCATACAAAATTTATTACTCGTAATTTTACTATGAATATATTTTTTATACTTTTATAGTGCTTTATTTTTGTTTGAAGTGGGTGTAGCAGTGACTTGCCTCGGCGACCCAAACGGGCCAGAGTCGGGTGTATGTTTTGTAAGGGAGTGTGGTGACGGCAAATTGGCGATCGTTGGTCAGATGAAGAAACGGACACCACTTCGTGGTAAACAGAAAAGGGGTCACTTGTAGCCGTTTATATTTACTGTGCTGGGCGCTCATTGGCTGAATGGCAGCTAGGTTGAGTGCATAAAACGTGATAGGCTCATTTTGAGGGTGTGTCGTTGTTGATATTCGGGCCGTCGTTCGCGTTAGAATGGCATTTCGGAGATTAAGACAAGACTTGTGAATTTGCTTGTTTGGAATACTTTCCTGTGGTTGCTTCCTATCAACACATAATTTCTTTTTGCGACGGTGGGTTCACTATTTGTCCGTAACTGGAACCCTAACAGGTGCTAACACCCTCTTTATAGAACCTCTCGGTTTATGACATTTTTAAAATTTATTCTACTGTTTAATACAATAAAACATGACTAGCAGCTCAAACACATGTATCCATTAAAAATAATGCTTATATCAGTGCTTCACGTTTAAGCTAAAAGAATTCACTTTTCTCTCGTAGTTTAGTCTTCGATGTCTAAGACTAATGGTATGTAATAGTTCGCCCATGTCGCAACCGGGTCTGGAAGAAGTTCGAGATTTAAAGTGGGTTTATCGGTCACACCTCACATAAATTCCTAAGACCTTCCGTCAGTTTCCCTTCTGGGGATGCCTCAAGTGCCTGGTAACAAACCTCGTTCGTCTCTAGGGTTAGGTACTGCCTGCGGGGAAAGATACCTGGAACTTACTATTTATTTTATATAAAATACAAAAGTATTTTACAAGGCTAAAAGAGTGATGAAGGAAATACAGTCATCTGTCTTATACTTAAATTTCGTCACATTCACTGACCCAAGCAAGCCACAATGTACCTTACACCAACAACAATTTAACATTCTTGCTACGACCACCAGGATGTGCGTTGTGGTGCATTGGATATCGACTCGGAACGAGAAATCGGGGAGCCGATTTCGAATTCCAGCTGAATTCATTGTATTCACTTACGCGCAAATACCCTTGGGAAAGGTATTAATCCGTCTATTCCTTTTAGTTATGGGTTAAATAACAGGACAGATTGGGTTCTATAGCCTTGGTCGGCAACCAGTCTACCGCAGAAAGCAATGGCAAACTACTGCGGGATAATCTTCTGCCCAGTCAGTCATGTTTCTTTCGAGACATGATCGCCCAAGCGTGTATCACGTATGGCACTTAACTGACTGACTGTCTGACTACGACCACCAAAAACCTCAGATTCTACATGAAGTTCTAGCCAGTCCCAACATCTAAAATTCGGGACTCTGGAGGAGAGGGAATAAAACAAATTAAAAAATCTAATGTGTTGTTACAAATAATATAGTGGCCGACTTCAGATACATAATTTTATTCTTGAAAAGTTAATTGTAGAAACGTTTAAATTAGTCAAAATACGAGTCTTGAGCATATATGCACCTCTGCCATCGATTGACGAAATTATTTATTCCCCGTTGATAAAATTGTTTTTAGCTGAGATACACGACATCTTTGAAAGCTGATTAAACCTCTGGTTTGGACCTAAATGATTTACCATTTAGTTACTTCAAAAATTACAATCAATGAGTGAAGTGAGTGAAAGAATATAAAGTAAAATCTCGTATCTCAAGTTTGTAAGCTTTTGCAACGTCATTCTTGCATGCGTTTTGCATATAGATGGCGCAACTAATAAAAATACATATAAATCTTATGAACTACTAAATTTCAAATGGCATGTGAAAAAATTTGGGCCTAGATGGATTAATAATTTACAAATTACAGTTATTAAAGTGAGGTTACTGTTGCAAATTTTCAAAACAATAGAAAAATCTTAATTTCGTGTGTTGATAAAGCATTGCGTTCTGATGGAAGAAATACTGTTCAGGCAAAGCAATAGCTTGATAAGTGTTATTCAGACTCTGCTCCGTCGGAAACAACGGTTAAGAGTTGGTATGTTGACTTTAAACGTAGTCGTACGGACACAATGATGCTGAACGCTCAGGTCACCCAAAATCAGTTGTCCCGTAAAACACCAAAAATATACACAAACTCGTTTTGACCGACCGTCAATTGAATTTGCGGGAGATAGAAGAGACGTTGAACATACCAGAAGGCAGAGTATTCATCATTTTGCATAAACATTTGTCAAGGAGAAAGCTGTTTGCAAAACGGGTGACGTGTTTACTCACAGCCTTTAAAAACAACAACGCGTTTACGATTCAGAGCGTTGTTTGCAACTATTTTAACGTAACAAAAAGGCGTTTTTCATAAATATGTGACAATGGTTGAAACAAGGACCCACCATTTTACCCTAGATTCAAATTGACAGCTTGTGTGGACAACAGCATGTGAAAACCGTCCAAAGCGACCAAAGATGCAGGCATCAGTTGGCAATGTTTTGGCCTCCGTATTTTGAGACGCCCAAGGCATTTTGTTCATTGATTACCTTGAGAAATAAAAATGCATCCATAGCAAACATTATATAGAGTTATTAGTGCGTTTGAAGAAGGAAATCGCTAAAAACGGCCACAAATAAAGAAGAAAAACTAATCGTTCAGAAAGAGAACGCACTGTTTCACAAGTCGATCGCAATGATGACAAAACTACAGGAATTACAATTCGAATTGCTTCTTCATCCACCCTATTCTCTAAATTATGCCCCCAGCAACTAATTGATTGATTTGACTTCAATGAAGAAGTGATATCGGAAACTGTGGCGTATTTTGAGGCAAAAGAGAAATCGTTCTACAAAAAAGGCATCGAATTGTTAGAGAAACGTTGGAATCAGTGTATCACTCTTGAGAAAAACTATTTTGATGAATAAAGTCGAATTTTGCTCAAAGTTCTTTTAATAGTTAGGCCCGGAATGTTTTGAATAATGTGTTATCATGTGGCCGCACATTATCGTAGCATCATTGCAGGTCTCATTTATTTACGGGCGTACATGCATTTCAGCAGGAAAGATATGCATTAATGCTTTGATAGGCTTCCATAAAGCTGAAGTAGATAACATCAATTGCAGACCACTAGTCACCATAAACATTTTGCTAGTGATACTTTGTCCTTATAAAATGTTTGTGGGACTGATCACAATCAAGTCATTGATCTGATCGATTACAGTTATCATAAAGGATCCCCTTTTCATCACTAGTGACTATTCCGTCAAGAAAGAGATCATTGGTGTTACGCTGAAAGAGCATCAAGCACACTTCAAAACGCCTAAGTTTTTTGTTTTTCATTTCGATCATGTACAACCAATTTGATCGAACTTTTTCATCCTGCCAATACTCTGCAAATGACTTGAAACTGTTGCAGTGCCGACGCTAAGTGTCTGAGACATTTTTCTGATACTTTGACGAGTGTTTTGCTCAACAACTGCTTGCAGTTGATCGTTGACAAGACTGCTTGACCGTCCACTACCTTCTTCATCTACAAGGCTCTCATCACCAGTACGGAATTTTTAAAACTACTTTCGGACTGTCTGATCACTTGTGGACCCATCTTCGCATACTTTATTGATATTAGCAGAAGTTTGTGAGGCAATGTGCTTAACTTTGTATTCCTGCAATGAAAGTGAACGAAGACCATATTTTGTCATGTTCCTAAAAAAGGGCTTGTATGCTTCCAGAATAAAATTAATTTTAAATTAAGTTAAAATTTATTAAAGAGCGCAAAATAGTCATTATGTATACCAAAATCTACATAATATATACATAATAATCTACATAATATATACATAATAATCTACATAATATATACCGTCAAAGCTATGCTAAAATGTTTTTTCTAACTACAACTCTTCGAATGGCTAGTATTTTCATAACAACCTAATACAATATGAAATAAAATATTTACAAAAAACTACATAAAACATTGTTAGTAATACCGCCTGCAATCCTTAGTTGTGGCAAAAACATCAGTTAAATAAATGAAATTAAAGTAGAACGCTTAATACTATAAATCACTCATGAGGCCTACAAACGGCCGGCTAAGATCTTGGCCACAATATCTAACCCCGCGCTTAACATTGTTAAGGGCCAAAAGTAACCTATCTCGTCCTTACCGTTCTTGTCTTGTCATAGGATCTGTATTACATCATTGGTGAAGCGTTCAGGTATAGACCCCTGCTCCGCCAAGATCTTGAAAATTAGTTCCAGTTATTAAAAAAAACAGGAATGGGTAACTACTTCAAACACATTTCATTGAGTAAACCATCTAAACCAAACCCGGAGATTTATCACGGCCAGCTTCTGCGCTTCCCAGATTTCCTAGTCTGTAATGGGACACACGCACCCAGCTGCTTTCGACGAGACGAAGGATGTTGGCTAGGTATAAATCTAACAGATCAATGCTCAAACAGACAATAGTTTATGGGGGAGATGTTAGTCAGGTTCTCCTGAGTTCGTAAATACATGAACCACAGATAAGAACTTCCAGTCGGAAAGCAGGAAGCATAGAGGCAGTAATTACAGAAAAAAAAAAAGAGATTTCAGAGGCACATTTCTTCAAGACAAAGTCTGCGATTCCGTTGTCTCTGCTTGCCTTATGGGGATCAAGTTTTGGAATTATCTTAGAGACCAGAGAGGGAGTTATGTAAAGATCGTTCAGTTTAGCCTCAGTTCCCAGACGGAAGTCGGGTGCAGATACTCCAGACAAAAATGTGGGGTTGTCGGCAGTGGATGTGAGTTCTCAAAATGAGGTTCTCAGGTATTAATTCTTTACGAGCGACACGTAAATAATCTTTGAGTTTAGGTAGAAGTACGTCCTACATGAAAAAGCATTTCTAGGGACATCAGTGATCAAATTACTGTGTCTTTCGTGGAGCAACAAATTCGGCGCGAATACTTGTCTGCCACGAAGACAGTCACTATTTCTTGAAAACTTCTGTAATTCCTGTGGGGTTTCTAAAATCCCATCATCTTCTCAAGAGATGGTCGTAGCCTTTAGCCCCTTTCAAAAATTCCACGATGTTTTATTATACAATTAGTGGACACTTCCAGCATTATGGTGAATCACTGCTGGTCTTCTTCTTCTTCTTCTTCTTCTTCTTCTTCTTCTTCTTCTTCTTCTTCTTCAGTCCCACGTTTGAATCGGACACATTCTGACCCGTTTCTTTGTCTTTCTTGTCATCTTTAGCAATCTTGCCTTAAACATTGAAGAATTTTGGTCGATTTTTCTCTTGAGTCACATACTGATTCATTTTTAAATGTCAAGGACTAATTTTAGCTAACAGCTGTTTTGACTTTTATTTATATGGTAGAAATTTTCATATGAATACATTCTCCAGCAGTTTTTATTTTCGTCAAAATATAAATGTGGAATACATTATTTCGGAAAAGAAAAGGAATGCTATTTCAAAAATAACTCAATCAGATAAATTAGTTTCTGCTTTTCTAATGTTTGATACCGAGTCGGTTATGTTTTTAGGTCGCATGCTTAGAGCGCCTTAATTTATTTGGTTGTGGGAACATTTTTGAACTGCTTGGTATAGAGCAGATAAAGGTTCCTAGTACAGGCACCTCAGTTGAATCACTGGACAATGTTTGTTTTACAGTATCTCCTGATTTGATATATTATTTCTCATCGAATCCGTTATAGAGGTATTTGAGATGTTTGCAACCGGTTCATTTTTGTAAATTGTTCCCTCCTCGGCTGGAGCGAGGTGACGTAGAGAAGCAGTAAGTTAGTACTTGCTATTCTGAACGTAGTTTCTTATGAGCACTTTCCCAGAATCGTCAACAACGAAGAAACAGATCTTCTGGAGGTCGATATTCTTGGATAAGAAAGCATCTGTTCATCTGTTCATCTGTTCATCTTGGATAAGAAAGCATCTGTTCGTAGTGAGTACAATCATTCGATGCACAAAGTAAGTAATAAATCGAATGGAAAGCACCAAATAAAAATAAAACTTTTTCCCATTAATATGCAAATTAAGTTGATTCAGAATTCTATTAATTCTGTCCACTTGAACATTTACCTGCATGATGTACGCAGTACCACTTGAACATTTACCTGTATGATATATGCAGTACCACTTGAACATTTACCTGTATGATATATGCAGTACCACTTGAACATTTACCTGTATGATGTATGCAGTACCACTTGAACATTTACCTGTATGATATATGCAGTACCACTTGAACATTTACCTGTATGATGTACGTAGTACCACTTGAAAATTTTACCTGTATGATGTACGCAGTATAGCCGAACATTTACCTGTATGATGTATGCAGTACCACTTGAACATTTACCTGTATGATGTATGCAGTACCACTTGAACATTTACCTGTATGATGTACGCAGTACTACTTGAACATTTACCTGTATGATGTACGCAGTACCAACCCGAACATTCACCTGTATGATGTATGCAACGGCCACCACTTGAACATTCACCTGTATGATGTACGCAGTACCATGAGGGCAATTTACCTGTATGATGTATGCAGTACCACTTGAACATTTACCTGTATGATATATGCAGTACCACTTGGTACCATTTACCTGTATGATGTACGCAGTACTGCTTGAACATTTGCCTGTATGATGTACGCAAAATTACTTACTTGAACATTTACCTGTATGATGTACGCAGTACCAACCCGAACATTTACCTGTATGATGTATGCAGTACCATGAACATTCACCTGTATGATGTACGCAGTACCATGAACATTTACCTGTATGATGTATGCAGTACCACTTGAACATTTACCTGTATGATATATGCAGTACCACTTGAACATTTACCTGTATGATGTGTAGTACCAGCAGAGATACCTGTATGATGTACGCAGTACCAACCGAACATTTACCTGTATGATGTATGCAGTACCACTTGAACATTTACCTGTATGATGTATACAGTACCACTTGAACATTGCCTGTATGATGTACGCAGTACCCTTGAACATTTACCTGTATGATGTGCAGTACCAACACAGACATTCACCTGTATGATGTATGCACAGTACCATGAACATTCACCTGTATGATGTACGCAGTACTGTAATTATTTACCTGTATGATGTATGCAGTACCACTTGAACATTTACCTGTATGATATATGCGAGTACCACTTGAACATTTACCTGTATGATGTACATAGTGCTACTTAGAACATTTACCTGTATGATGTACACAGTACTGCTTAATTTACCTGTATGATGTACGCAGTACCAACTTGAACATTTACCTGTATGATGTATGCAGTACCACACCCGAACATTCCTGTATGATGTACGCAGTACCACTTGAACATTTACCTGTATGATGTATGCAGTACCACTTAGAACATTTACCTGTATGATGTACGCAGTACTACTTGAACATTTACCTGTATGATGTATGCAGTACCACTTGAACATTTACCTGTATGATGTACGCAGTACTACTTGAACATTTACCTGTATGATGCACGCAGTACCACTTGAACATTTACCTGTATGATGTATGCAGTACCACTTGAACATTTACCTGTATGATGCACGCAGTACCATGAACATTTACCTGTATGATGCACGCAGTACCACTTGAACATTTACCTGTATGATGTACGCAGTACCACTTGAACATTTACCTGTATGATGTACGCAGTACCACTTGAACATTTACCTGTATGATGTACGCAGTAGATATACTAATACTTATTTCTTTCGCTTGAAAAAATCTCTCTAATTCCTCCTACATAAAACTAAGTCCTCTGTCAATACAATTGTAGTGAAAATCTCCCTGCATGTTAAAGCAAAACATAAACGACTATATTAATCAACGATAGTCAATAAATATTTGTTTCCTTGTCTATTTTACAGAAGTGGTCTCTTGAAATCTATCTTCAATCTTACGAAGTGTTGAGTGTTTTTAATTATTTTGCCTCCTCTTCTAAATCTCTCGGGTTTTTCTTTAGCCCACACATTACATTTTTCTAGGCCTGATAAAATGTATCATCTTTGATATTCCAGGATAACATAGATTATTATTTAATTTCTTAAGGTCGATATTTACTACAGAAGCACAATGTATTCTCATTGACGCATCTGGGCATAAATGACTGATGCACAGTCAATACCTGATACAATATATGTAATTAAAAATGTTCCATTCGTCAGCGATTAATTTTGTTGTTTTTAGTCTTCGAACTTTTATTCTTATTAAAAATGTAAGATAGAGCATTTTGATCTGTGACAACAATAACATATTTACCTTCTATGTAATGACAGCATTCTCTGATTTCTTTGATGCTTGCATTGACTTCTTTTTTTAATGAGGAGTAGTTTTATTCAGAGGGCTTTAGAGTTCTGGCTCAAAATGCAACTAGCCCGATTTCTTGGTTAAGCGTCGCGGTTCACTTAGGTAGAATCAGTTTCAATTTCAAGGGTTTTTTCTCGTCTAGAGTGTGTACTACAGGCAGCCAGTTAAATGCCATACGTGATACACACTTTGGGTGATCATGTCTCTTTCGAGACATGACTGACTAGGCAGAAGATCATCCCGCGGTAGATTGCCATTGTTTTCTGCGGTAGACTGGTTGCCGACCAAGGCAATAGAACCAAATCTGTTCTATTATTCAATTCATAACTGGAGAGAAGAGACGGATTAATACCGTTCCCAAGGGTATTCGGGAGTAAGTGAATGAAAGGAATCCAAGTGGAAGTCGAACTCGGCTCCCCGATTTTTCGTTCTGAGTCGATATCCACTGCACCACAACGCATATCCGTTTACTACAGCTCTTCTTAATTCGATTTTCAAATATAAAAAGGAATCTTGTTATTTTAGCAAGAGTGGGGAATATAGCGTTATTATTTAGTGCGTGAATTGTTACTGTATATTTTGGGATCCAACGTCAGTAGACAGTAAACATTCCAACAATTCTCTTCTGGGCTTAGATATTGCCTGGGGCATGGCGGTCTCTCGGCTGTCTTATCCTTTCATCCTTTCAGGGTCTGGTTAAACGGACCCATTATTATTTAATGGCCCAGAAGTTTTATTTATTACGTATGTACTATATATATATACATATATATATATATATATATATATATATATATATATATATATATATATAGTATATCGAGGCAGCAAGTAAGTTTCTAAACATATGCTGTTAAATATAAGAGACAATGAATGTATATTATGTTTAATCATGAACCGTTCTAAACGTCGTATTTTTGCTTTAATTTCAGTTGAAAATAAAGACAAAAATTCTCCAAAATTTGGTTAATTATTTATTGGTTTTCTTCTAAGCTTTCGGCTCACATGAGCCATCTTCAGAGAGGTTGTTTAAACTGAAATATTATAAAATCCACCATCACCGACTATTTTATTTTGTATTGACATAAACCTCCGCTTGGCAACGACAATAGTTACCAAAAATAATAAAGGCAGTTCTTAAGTTTGCGATACGGTTTTATGACGTCACACCGCGGGGTAGCGCGAAATGACAACAAAACCATATAGTCAAATGCAATGTAATATGTTATTTCCTGTTTTAAAGTTGTTTTTATTGAGTGTTGGTTGTTTTGATTTGATGTACATGGCCTCCAATATCTACAGGTTCCTCTTACTGTGTGTATGAGTAAGGATCACCGTATTGTTGATATTACCTACATGTTTATGTTTTTCAGAGAAATGTTGTTTAATAGTACTCTGATCAGAAAGATGACATGTAAGTCTACGGGAGAACGTGGTTGTAGTAAAACCAATATATATACTAGGTTTTTGATTAGTATCAGAGATACAATCACTGAATGGGCATGTAAATTGGTACACTACATTGGTTTTTGTAGAGAATTTAGTTTAGTGCATGTTGGGTTATTATAGACTATGAGGTCAATTGTTTTCAACTTTTTATAATATATAATGAGTTTAATTTGATTATTACTTTCCACTGGTTTAACATTTCTACGTATTATGCTTTTGAGAGTTTTTTCATCTTGTTTGTAATTATTATGTATTTGGTTGCAATAGTATAAGTTAATAGTGTTATGTTTATTTTGATGTAAACCATTATTATTAATATTATCATTATTGTTAGAGCTATTGTTAATTTTGTTTAGATACATTTATTTTGTTGATCAATAACGGAGTTAGGAAATCCATTATTGACTAGTGTTTGCTTAATGTTGTGTAATTCTTTATAAAATATAGATTTGGAAGAAGATATCATTTGTGTGCGTTGAAGTAAGTTTTTTTTTATAGCTAACTTATATCCTTGGGGGCATTCACTATTATAATTAAGAAGACGCGAATTTATGCTAGTTGGTTTCCTATATAGAGAAGTAGTAAATTTATGTGTGCTAGAATCAATGAATACATCAAGGAATGGGAATTTTTTATTAATTATAAGTTCTAATGTAAATTTGAGGAAGGAGTGACATTCAAATTTGTTTTTAAGATATTTAATTTGATCGATATTCTTAGCTAAAACAAATATGGTATCTATGTATCTTACATATATAGAGGGTTTATTGTTGTCATTAATTTTTTTATTTTCTAGATTTGCCCTATAATAATTAGAAAAGAGGGGACCTAAAGGAGATCCCATCGCAATACCATCTATTTGTGTATAAATATTGCCTAAGGGATCGTGAATGTGTACTTGTGTGGTGCATGCTAATAACAGTTTTTTTTTTAAATAGTGGGTTTAATATTGATTGATGTGAGAGTAGCATGATTGTATACATCACGGATAATGATGTCAATTGTTTCCTGGACGGGAACATTTGTGAATAAGTTTTGGACATCCAAAGATGCAATTATTTGATTCTTAGTTTTTACGGAATGGAGAATCTGTAAAAATTCGTCCGTGGAATTAATACTATATTTACCAGGAAGATAGGGAGTAATTAGTTTGTTAAGTGTTTTGGAAAGGTTATATATTGGTGTGGGTATTTGAGAAATTATAGGTCGGAGAGGATGATCTTTTTTATGGATTTTTACATTTCCATAAAGGTATCCGGGCTGATAATCACCTATAATCTTTTGAAGTTTACAGGATCCTATTTCAGCATTGTTTGCAGTAATAAGTTTATTAATATGTTTTTTTTTAAGTTGGGTTGTGGTATTAGTAGTTAATTTTTTAAATTTATTGTGATCGTCCAGAATGGCCTGTAATTTGGAGTGATATTCCTGTCTGTTTAAAATAACAAATGTATTGGTTTTATCGGCACGTCGGATAACAATATTTTTGTTATTTTTTAGATGAGTGGCTGCTTTTATGAGAGGCGTATTTATAATATCATTAGGACTTTTATGGTAACGGTGTTTGATTGATTCAGTTTTGAGTAATTCTTTTAAGCCTACCTGTGGAGTAATATGGTTGTCCTGTTCGAGTTGAAGTATTTGCTGGTATAAAGCTTCAATTTCCATTTGTTTAAACATTGAATTAGGTTTCTGTGCGACATGAAAATTTGGTCCAAGATTAAGGAATTCTATTTCATCTAGAGTAAGTTGGTAATCAGATAGGTTAATGAAGTTGTCATTGATGTTTGGTAAAAGTATTTTTCCTTTATATAATTTGTTTAGCTTTTTTTGGATGACTTGTTTATGGGATTCATGTTCCTTTTGTGTTGTATTGTATAATAAATCCAATATTTCCTTGAATTTTTCACTAGTGGTAGAAGACTGTAAAATTCTTTTAATATGTACAATTTCAGTGTTGATTTGTTGTAATTCCTGTTTGGCTGTGTGCATTTGAGGTTTTATGAGGTTCCATTGAAATTTCTTGGTGTTAGGATCATTTAATGCTGCAGCATCATGTAACTTAAATTCAGTATATCGAGGCAGCAAGTAATTTTCTAAACATATGCTGTTAAATATAAGAGACAATGAATGTATATTATGTTTAATCATGAGCCGTTCTAAACGTCGTATTTTTGCTTTAATTTCAGTTGAAAATAAAGACAAAAATTCTCCAACATTTGGATAATTATTTATTGGTTTTCTTCTAAGCTTTCGGCTCACATGTTTTAGCTAATAATATCGATCAAATTAAATATCTTAAAAACAAATTTGAATGTCACTCCGTCCTCAAATTTACATTAGAACTTAATATTAATAACAAGCTCCCATTCCTTGATGTATTCATTGATTCTAGCACACATAAATTTACTACTCTATATAGGAAACCAACTAGCATAAATTCGTGTCTTCTTAATTATAATAGTGAATGCCCCCAACGATATAAGTTAGTTGTTATAAAAAACTTACTTCAACGCACACAAATGATATCTTCTTCCAAATCTATATTTTATAAAGAATTACACAACATTAAGCAAACACTAGTCAATAATGGATTTCCTAACTCCGTTATTGATCAACAAAATAAATGTATCTAAACAAAATTAATAGCTCTAACAATAATGATAATATTAATAATAATGGTTTACATCAAAATAAACATAACACTATTAACTTATACTATTGCAACCAAATACATAATAATTACAAACAAGATGAAAAAACTCTCAAAAACATATTATGTAGAAATGTTAAACCAGTGGAAAGTAATAATCAAATTAAACTCATTATATATTATAAAAAGTTGAAAACAATTGACCTCATAGTCTATAATAACCCAACAAGCACTAAACTAAATTCTCTATAAAAAAAACAATGTAGTGTACCAATTTACATGCCCATTCAGAGAGTGCATCGCTGATACGAATCAAAAACCTAGTACATATATTGGTTTTACTACAACCACGTTCTCCCGTAGACTTACATGTCATCTTTCTGATCAGAGTACTATTAAACAACATTTCTCTGAAAAACATAAACATGTAGGTAATATCAGACAGATTTTGGTCAACAATACGGTGATCCTTACACACAGTAAGAGGAACCTGTAGATATTGGAGGCCATGTACATCAAATCAAAACAACCAACACTCAATAAAAACAACTTTAAAACAGGAAATAACATATTACATTGCATTTGACTATATGGTTTTGTTGTCATTTCGCGCTACCCCGCGGTGTGACGTCATAAAACCGCATCGCAAATTTAAGAACTGTCTTTATTATTTTTGGTAACTATTGTCGTTGCCAAGCGGAGTTTTATGTCAACACAAAATAAAATCGTCGGTGAAGGTGGATTTTATAATATTTCAGTTTAAGCAACCTCTCTGAAGATGGCTCATGTGAGCCGAAATCTTAGAAGTAAGTCAATAAATAATTATCCAAATGTTGGAGAATTTTTGTCTTTATTTTCAACTGAAATTAAAGCAAAAATACGACGTTTAGAACGGCTCATGATTAAACATAATATACATTCATTGTCTCTTATATTTAACAGCATATGTTTAGAAAGTTACTTGCTGCCTCGATATATTAAATTTAAGTTACATGTTGCCGCAGCATTAAATGATCCTAACACCAAGAAATTTCAATGGAACCTCATAAAACCTCAAATGCACACAGCCAAACAGGAATTACAACAAATCAACACTGAAATTGTACACATCAAAGAAATTTTGCAGTTTTCTACCACAAGTGAAAAAGTCAAAGAAATATTGGATTTATTATACAATACAACACAAAAGGAACATGAATCCCATAAACAAGTCATCCAAAAAAAGCTAAACACATTATATAAAGGAAAAATACTTTTACCAAACATCAATGACAACTTCATTAACCTATCGGATTACCAACTTACTCCAGATGAAATAGAATTCCTTAATCTTGGACCAAATTTTCATGTCGCACAGAAACCTAATTCAATGTTTAAACAAATGGAAATTGAAGCTTTATACCAGAAAATACTTCAACTCGAACAGGACAACCATATTACTAAACTAGCTATATTTAACAGCATATATATATATATATATATATATATATATATATATATATTTATATATAATCTCGACTTTGATACAAATTGCACCACTAGAATTACTAATCCAATTAAACCAGAAATTCTTAAAATGACTAAACAAATACCTAAGAAAATCAACCTGAAAATGACACTATTGGATGAACCCAATGGAATAGTACAACTGACGCCATTAATTGGTTTAATTATATTAACAATAAATCTAGATTTTCATTTACCCAAATTGACATACTGGATTACTAGTCCTCTATCTCGAAGGAATTGACGACCTTAACCTTGAACTTTGCTAAGGAATTTTCCGATCTCACTGTTCAGGAAATAAATATCATTTTAAACTCTATAAAATCAGTCTTCATCCATAACAATAAACAGTGGATGTATGAGTTCAACTATTGGTCTCTATTGAACTTAATGCGTTTAAAGTCTAAAGAAATTGTAACTGAAGATAATTTAAGGGTTATAATGATAACAAAAATTCTGAACATTTATTATTTAGTATTACTCATCTTGAATTTCGTGAATAATTCTACAATGTTTTCGTCATTCCCAATACCTACTCGATATGTATTGGAATTTTTGCGATTAAATTAGGCCCTAGTCTTCACTATTGACTACTCCGAACAAGGCATTCGCGGTCAGCCTCGTCACCAAGGTACCAGCTATAAAATTTTATAAATACAACAAAAATATAATTATTTTTCTATAGACATTAGCTGTGCATTGTGGTGCAGTGAATATAGGCTCGGAACGAGAAATTGGAGAGCTAATTTCGGATTCCAGTGGAATTCGTGCATTCACTTACGCGCAAATAACATGAGGAAAATTTTTATCTGTTTCTTCTCCCTTCAGCTATGGGTTAAATACAGGAAAAACTGGATTCTGTACCCTTGGTCGGTAACCAGTCTCCCAGAGGAAGTGATTGCAACCTTCTTTTTTAATCATGTCACCCCAAGCAAGTCATTCCACTGCCACTATAGCGCAGGGGGTTACACAGGGCGATAGACGAGTTAGGATGTACATAAGGGGAGAGCTGGAGAGAGTGGGAGGGTTAGTGTGTTATGAGGTGTCTAATGACCTTACATTTAAACACCTGGAGGTTATAGCGGTCGGGGAAGCAAGCATGCGGAAGGGAATTCCACAGGCGGCTAGTGCGAGAAAAGAAGCTCTTGGAGTAGAAATTGCGGTTATATTTCATCGGTTTCACTGTAAAAGGGTGGGACTTAGTTGCCAATCTAGTATCTCGTGCAAACTCACACCTAGGGTACACCAGTGCTTTAAGTTCATCAGAGCAGAAGCCATGAAAGTATTTATAGAAGAGGCACAGGAAAGCCACGTCACGCCGGTGGGAGAGTGACTGCAGGCGGTCAGCTAAGTCGGTATCAATCACGTTACAGATTCTTTGCTGTATTTTGTCAAGAAGCCCGAGGAGAATAGTAGGGGCACCCGACCAGATGTGGCAACAGTATTCAAAACACGGGAGGATGGTAGATTTGTATAAGTGAAGGATAGATTCAGGCGGAAAGCACAGAGAGCCAACATTCATAGCAGCTGATTTAGCAATGGTTTCGACGTAGTCATTCCACTTGAGGTCCATTGAGAGTGTCAGGCCAAGAAGGCGTAGTGTTTTACTCTCTGGGAGGCATGCCTGTTCCATGCTAATGGGAGGGAGGTGCGGTCGTCTGTGGTGGTTAATTGACAGCAGCTTCGTTTTGGAAGAATTGAATTTTACGAGCCATTTCCTACCCCAAACCTCCACGGATTGGAGGTCCTTTTCAAGCTCAGCCGCGAGGTTCGCCTTGTCATCAACACCAGATTTTTGATCGAGGCGAGTGTATACTGTGGAATCATTGGCGTACATGCCTACTTGTGATCTTATGGCATCGGGGAGATCATTGATATAGATTAGAAAGAGCGTAGGACCTAGGATAGAGCCTTGGGGGACACCCGCGTTTGTAGGGTAGTTCTGGGAGGCATGTCCGTTTAAAACCACCTTCAGTGTGCGGTTGGAGAGGAATGACTGGATTAAGTCCAACAAAAGTCCAGTAATGCCGTAGATTCGCAGTTTCCGTAGAAGCCCGGGATGCCATACTTTGTCGAATGCTTTAGAGATATCCAAGGCGACAGTTCGGGCTTCACCATTCTTGTCGAGAGCCTAGTATATATACTCAGTGACGGTCGTTAGCATATCAGCAGTAGACCTGGTAAAGCGGAAGCCATACAGTTTGTCCGATGGGCCGTGAGATGCTGAACGACCTCGGCATTGATAATGGCTTCGAACACTTTGCCGAAGATCGGAAGAAAACTGATAGGGCGGTACTTTGTGGTGTCCGAGGTTTCACCGGTGTTCTTGAATATTGGAACCACAGAAGAAGACTTCCAACAGGCAGGAAAGCAGGAGGAAGATAGGCAGAGGTTGTAGAGCTTAGAAAGAACAGAGGAGAGTTCAGGGGCACATTTCTTCAAGACTATCATTGGGATTCCGTCCCCACCACTCGCTTTGTGAGGGTCAAGTTTTGATATTATGCTAGAAATCAGCGAGGGCGTGATGTGGACATCATTCAGTTGGGCCTCAGTTCTAGATGGGAAATCGGGTGTCTGGATTCCAGACGAATCCAGACACGAATTGGTCGAGAATCTACGGGCAAAGCATTCAGTCTTGTCCGCTGAGGAGGTGAGGACCTCAAACTTGTTGATTAGTGGGGGTATTGAGGACTTACTCTTGTTGAGCACGCTTTTACAGGGGCGCCAGAAGTCTTTAGCTCCGAACTTAGAGGATGCTATGCGCTGCTTCATTCTGGCCACAAACAGCATCTTACCTTCGTTAAGTATCTTTTTACACTTATTACAAGCTGAAGCGAAAAGGCGCCTGTTTTGGTCCGACGCGTGGCTACGATAAAGCCGCAAGAAGTGATTCCGGTGGGCAATGGCGGCCGCGCAAGCGGGCAAGAACCAGGGAGACGAATGGGATTTAAGCTGAAATTTCCTGGCAGGGATGAAAGCATCGATGCCAGCCTTAACCCAGGAGGAGACCTCTGATGCAGTCTTCGACGAGATGACTAAAAACATTGTTCCAAGGGACGTCGCAGAGGAAGTCACGGAACGAATCCCAGTCTGCTTTTTGATAGCAGTAGGATATTCTGCTGGTCTGGGTTTCTTGGGTAGAGGTGGAGTGGAACGAGATGTTGACAGAAACTACGGCGTGGTCAGAATTTCCGAGAGGGCAGAGCTGTCTGGTGGTGCAAGAATTTGGGGTGGAAGTGAAGCAGAGGTCTAGTAGCGTGTCCCTTCCTTTAGGGCTATTGGAGAAACGCGTGAGGAAGTCCACCACTTGCGTAAGGGATTGGAAGATTGAAAAATAAAAGCAGTGTCGGTTACAGTGTTTTCAAGCCACTTAGTGTGGTGGGTGTTAAAATCACCAAACACGAAAATATGGGCAGATGGGTGAGAAGAAATGGCCTGGTCGATATTGTCAGAGATGCTGTAAAGTACTGAACAGTCAGAGGAGCAGGGGGAGCGGTAGAGGAAGAAGAGATAGCTAACGGAGCTTAGAAGTGAGAGACGGAAGCACATGAAAGACTGGTCCAGAGATTCAAGGGATATTGCTCTAGCTAGGGGGAGGTGTTTGCTGACATATATACCAAGCCCATGCATATGGACGTTGGAGTCCTTCCTGAAGATGGGAAGGTAACCAGGAACATAGAACTCAGAGGAGGGGATAGACGGGTCAAGGTTAGTTTCACACAGGGCTAAGATATCAGGTGAGTTAGTTTGGAGGAATGATTCTACGCTAGAAAGGTTAGTGCGGATACCGCGAATGTTAGTGAACGTGACACAAAGAGGTTTGGGCGTTTTCCGATTAGCTGGTTTGAGTTTGATATTTTGTTTGCTTTTTTTTCATGGTGTTTTGGTTGAGGAGAGAGGTCTAGAGTAGAATCAGTCGGTCACTATTTGCAGAATGTGAGGAATGGAGACTGGCGCACCCTGCAACATAATGTGGCCTCGGGGTTGCCCACCGGAGGTTCGTGAATGGACGCCCGTCCATGCGCGATATGGCACTACAGGAACCCCGGTATTATTCAACTGTTGATCAGAGCAGCCTCTCAAGACGCCACGCAAGAGTTCGAGCTCCTAATTACCAGTCGGAAGCAGCAACCAGGAAACTGCGAACCCGGTACCCTCAGAATGGAGAGACATTGCCACCATAGTCAATAACTGCAAAGAGTTTCCAACTGAACTAACACTAAGACTGAAGGAGGAGGTAGAAAGACCGGGAACCTCTTCCTAAACAGGAAACAAGGTGATCACTTCTACTCCTGTTCAAAAGAAGTGGGTGGAGTGTGAAACCGGGCGATAGTAGGTACTATCTACTCCAATTTTTAAAAAAGTGGTGAGTTAACTAAGTTTTAACTTAGTTAAAGTCCAAAGAAATTTCTTTGCAAAAACGTTCGTTCAAATGACCAGAGAATTAAGCAAAAAAAAAAAACACACATAATAACATACATAATAACTTACTTTAACGAGTTTCAACGAGAAAAAATAAGTAAATCCTTCCAACCAGACTTCACACATGATTCAAAGCCATTTGAAAAATAAAGTTTATTTTTCCATGTTGGACATAGGCAAATCAGTGGGTGTGGGGAGTAACGGAAGTGAAAAGAAAATAAGGAATAAAAGAATTCCACGTGCGGCTTAAAAGTCCAAAGAAATTTCTTTGCAAAAACATTCGTTCAAATGTCCAGAGAATTAAGCAACCTACCGTAAGAAAATCTTCAGCCCACTTAGTCATATCTCTTTCGAGACATGATCGCCCAAGCGTGTATGACGTATGGCACTTAAATGACTGACTGGCACTTTACATATTGTGTTTGTCTAGCATTGAAAATTTTCGAAAACCGTCAGGAACAAGTACATGTGCGACTGTCACTATCGCGAGTTTCCATCAAGAAAATGGTCAATAAACTTTTTTGATGTAAAACATGCAAATGTTATAGTTTGGAAATAAGTGCCTTACTCGTCTGCCTCGATACTATCGGTTTTTGCTGATTTATTTTGTTCTTATTTTATGTGCCCTGTTTCTTTGAGGCGACCATAGCTTTCCACATTTCCTTAGCCTTGGTGGCTCTTAGCACGCTTTCTCCTGTTACTCCACGCAACCCTCATTCCGTCATCCACCTAATCAGGCCCTTCAAATATATTATCCGCTGCTTTCCCCTGTCTCTTTTTCATTCTATCTAGCCTGTTATTATCAGATTCTCCAAGCCCTCTTTCCTCATTGCATGTCCCAGAAACTTCAGCTGTCTTTTCCTGATGCTTAATATTAATTTCCTTTTCTTTTCCATCCTTTCCAAAACCTCATCATTGCTCACATGCTCGATCCATGATATTCGCAGCATCCTTTTGTAGAACCACATTTCAGTTGCTTCAAGTTTTTCCTTCATCTTCGAAGATATTGTCCAGCATTCGCTGCCATATTGATGAACTGAAATCTCATAGCAATCCAGTACTCTTTTCTTTGTTTATAGCGAAATTTTCCTGTTTCTTAATACTTTACTCAACTTCTGGAATTCTTCTTTCGCCATATAAATTTACTTTCGGATCTGTGTCGCACTTTCAATCTTTTGTTAGAATACTTTCCAGGTATTTAAATGCGAGTAAGTGAAAAGAACCGAATTCAACCGAATTCAACCGGAATTCGAACTTGACTCCCAGATTTCTCCTTCCGAGGCGATACCCACTGTAACATAACTAACGTTGCCATTAACACGCTTAAATTCACGTGGACTTGGCACTAGAAAGAAAAAAGTTCATCAGAGTAGTTGCTATGAAAATATTTGTAGAAAAGAAGGAGGGAAGCCACGTCACGTCGGTGAGAAAGTGACTGAAATCGAGATCCCAATTCAGAACCGATTACATTGCAGATTCTATTTTAGATAGTTTTTTTTTCTCACGTTCTTTCTAGCGAACTTTCTTGGCTGTAATTTCTATCTGGGTCTCATTGCGTGATAAAATAGATCGAAGGTTAATCGCGTAGATTGTTAATCATATCTACGCTTGGGCCTTACTGGGCGACCCATTGCTGCATCACTGAGCTAAACTCAGCAAATGGGAATCATAAATAGTACAGGCCGTCCTTTCCTGATTAGCTATTTACTAACGAATCAGTTTCTACTGCAGTTACTTCAATCTTCATTGAGGAACTCATATTGATGGCTTTCTTAAATAATACGCTACTTCTAGGCGTATATTGAAGTAAAGTAATAAGTAAATTAATTTTACAGACATTGATGAAGAAATAAATTGGATTGATTGATTGATTCGTTTTCTATGGTTTATCAGCACTTTGCAGGTTATTTAAAGTCAGAAAATATTTTTTAGATTTTTTTTTTTTTTTTTTATAAGCGTTTCACCCCGAGCAAGGCATGTCACTGCCACTACTGTGCAGGGGGCTACGTAGAGAGGAGAAAGGCTGGTTAAATATAGGAAATAACAGAGGGTGGGTGATAGGCGGGTGAGGATACCGAGAATGAGGGTTGGGTAGATGAGAGTGTTGTGAGAATAGTTGGGAGTTAGTGTGATAGGAGGTGTCTATTGACCCTACATTTAAACACCTGGAGATTGTAACTGTCGGGAAAGCAGACTTGTGGAAGGGAGTTCCACAGGCGGGAAGCGCGAGAAAAGAAGCTGTTGGAGTAGAATTTACGGTTACATCTTATTTGTTTAACTGTAAAAGGGTGGGACCTAGTTGCTAATCTAGTATCTCGTGTAAATTCGTGCTTGGGCGGCACCAGTGATCTAAGCTCATCGGAGCAGAAGCCATGAAAGTACTTGTAGAAGAGGCACAGGGAAGCTACATCACGCCGGTGTGAGAGCGGCTGCAGCCGGTCTGCCAAGTCAGTATCAACCACGTTACAGATCCTCCTTTGTATTCTGTCAAGAAGCCCAAGGAGAGCAGCAGGGGCACCCGACCAGATATGGCAGCAATATTCAATACACGGGCGGATGGTAGATTTGTATATGTGCAGAATAGTTTCAGGTGGGAAAAATTTCCGAGTGATACAAGATTTACTAATTAACCCATAGCTTGGAGTATAAGAATCGTATTCATACTTTTCCCAACTTTATTTGCGCTTAAGTGAAGATCGCCCCACTGATATTTCTCTATACTTTTAAGATGTGTTAATATTTACACTATTTACATTGTTCAAACTATTGTCCTCGTCTTTATTGCCATGTTTACGACGTTTCGTGTGTTGTACGCTCTGGATTTCTTCAGGTGTTAGCATTCAGTTCGAAAATACTTAACAGCTGAAGAAGGCCGGAGCGTACAACGGCCGAAAAGTCGTATACATGGCAATAAAGATGAAGACAATAGTCTAAACAATGTAAATAGTGTAATCGAACAATATATAATGAAAACGAACAGTCAATTTCATTACTCATGGGGTAAATTGAAAAAATAATTTTCAATTTACCAAAAAAATATTTCAATTTGAAGTTGTTTATTCCAATTCGAAGTTGTTTATTCTTATTAAGTTGTTTGTTTTTAGGTTTTTTCACATTTTCGTAATTTGAAGATGATTATTCTGTTTTCAAGTTGATTAATCCATTTTGTAGTTGATTATTTCTCAATTTGAAGTTGATTACACCATTTTGAAGTTGATTAATCCAATTTGAAGTTGACTAATCCATTTTGAATTGGTTATTTTTCATTTTGAAGTTGTTTTCCAATTTGAAGTTGATTAATCCATTTGGAAGTTGATTAATCTATTTTGAAGTTGATTAATCCATTTTGAAGTTGATTGATCCATTTTGAAGTTGATTAATTTTTTACTTGAAAATATGTCCATTTTGAAATTGATTATTATCATTTTGAAGTTGAAAAGGTATAGAATTGGAACTCTTCTCCTCGACTAATATGTCCAAGCCATTCTCCATTAAATCATATACACATACAGTACTTGGTATTCCTAAGCGATAACCCATCTAGGTACTGACCAGGCTCCTGCTAGCTTAACTTCGTCGATCTTACGGAAACCGGTATTTCGATAGGTTATGTTTGTGTACCGTGAATATATTTGGGCCTCACGTAGAATAATTAGTTTTAATCATTAGAAATGATTTTTTTTAATATTCACTCTAAATCAATGGACTTGTGCCAGACTTGTGTCAGATTTAGTGTAGAGAATCAAAATATGCATATGCTTATTATTTGTTTATGATTTTGTTTTATATATTTTATTGCTGTTTTATTAACATTTTTCCCTCTCTTTGTTTATCTCTTCTTCCTCTTTTTTATTTATCTTTCGTTTTACTTGTTACCATTTCTTTGCTCATCCCTTCCATCCTTACTGCCATTTTTTCTCTCTTTTTTTTTTTAACAACACTAATATCTGCCATCTTTCTTTGCTTTTTTGTTTTCTCTTCTCGTTGTTGTTCAAACCAATTTTTTTGTCGGTTTTAATTTCCGATTTTCCCATAATCCTCTGTCAAATATCTCCACCTTATGAAGCAATAAATAAGATGACAGCGGTAAGGATGAATTGAAAAGAAATCGGTAAACGGAACAAATAACCAAGGAGTCAACAAAAATATATCATTTTTCGAGAGCAATAATAATTAAAAAGAAATCAAATGTAAATTATCACGCACGAAATGCATTGCAAAATCTCGCTTGAGATATCGCTGCAGAAATGTTTTATTCATCAACATTCAAATTCGCCGAAGATTTTTATTAAGAGAAATGTTATAAGGTCGGCGGAGTAAAGGGAATGGAAAATCGGCTAAAAATGTAGAAAATATTAAGAAAAAAAAAACAATTTTTCATTAAAGCAAGCGCTTTACTTCCTCTCTTGAAGATCATTCTAAAGAAGAGTATTTTGAATATTAAGTAATATAAGTGTATTTTGAACATTACATATTAGTTTTAATATTTTTTTTCGAGATCAAACAGGAAATGATACAAATTAAGCTAGTAACTGCACACACATGTAGAAACACGGACATCATCATCAATGAAACGTCTCTAAGTCAGTTGTGGTGCTGTATGAAAAATGAATATTAAGTTTGATCATTATTTTAATTGAGGGTTATGCTTCTTTGTGTGCCTTGTCTTCTCAGTACGCAGACGATCGTCACTCTCCACAAATTCCTGTACTTCATGGATTTTAATAGGTCTTGTTATTTCTCGAAAACCTTGTTCTTTCACACATTTACTCAAGCTCTCGAAGTATGTTAAGGTCAGTTTTTCTCCGTCCTTTTTGACTTCATTCAGTTCTGTAAGTATCAAATTTTCCACGCCCCCTTTCCACTAGATTTTTCGATTGTCTTTTTCATATGTTAAATATAAGTTTATTTTTGTTTTCTTTTTTTCCCAAATTTTTCTCGTTACTCAATTTTTGCTCCATGGTATGCTCAGCATCCTTCTGTAGAACAACTTTTTTATTGCTTAGGATTCTTTTTAATCTTTGCAGGCTTACAGCCATATCACGTTGAATATATCGGTTCTCGCTCGATCACCGAGGTTAAGCAACTTTGAGCCTAGTCAGTACTCAGATGGATGACCGCTTGGGAATACCAGGTGCTGTAAGCGTATAGTGACGGATGTGCCTTGTGGTGCAGTGGATATCGGCTCAGAAAGAGAACTCGGTGAGCCGAGTTCGAATTCCAGCTGAATATCCTGCATTCACTTAAGCACTGGTACCCTTGGGAAAAGTATTAATCCGTCCCTTCCCTCCAGTTATGGGTTAAATAACAGGGTAGGACTTGGGGACCCTGCCCTTAAAAACAAATCCCAATGAATCTTGATACTCGAAAAAGAAAAAAGCGTTACTAGACACAAAAACTTATCTAAAAGCAACAATAAATTGTTGAAAGAAAAAGATATTACCAGCAATAAATAAATAAAAATTTAGTTGGCAATAAATGACCCGCCGAAGTTGATATGCCATAAAAAATAAAACAAAAAATTTAATCTTTGCGGAAATTATCCTGCATTCAGTGTAAAATAGGAGGATAGATATAATAGTTCAGTAATTTTTCTCTTTCTAACGGAGGTTTTCTGTCTTCAATGAAAACAAAGAAACATATAGCGGTTCCTCAAACAAATTTGAATACACAAACGGAGAGATACTAAACAAAAAGAATAGAAAACGAAACATAATCTGGGTTAACTCGCACTAAAACAACACAAAACAAAAATAAGAAAAATATTTTTCAACATAATAAAAAAAATACTTTCCCAAACACAACGAACTATTAAAGATTATTAACAAAAATATCGTCAAAATCAGCTACAGCTGCGTGGAAAATATTGGAAAGATAATAACCAAACACAACAAGAAATACTTAATAAAACTAATAATAACATCACAAAGAAACAAGATAATACTATCAAATGTAACAGCCAAAAGAAAGAAAACTGTCCACGTAATAATAAATGTCTTTCCAATAACATAATTTTTGTGACCTCGCCAACAAGTTGTTGTGGTCCAGTTTGAGACAGAAATAAAAACACAAAGACGGAATAGGATTAAACAAATATATTACAAAGACAGTAGTAAAAAACATATGCCAATGAGAGATTATTAGCGTGACTGTTAGTCCGGCTGTCAGTGTTATCTGCTGGAATAGATTTCGTTCTCATTTTTTCTGCCTATCTTTTACTCTTACTCTGCTTTTATATTATACTATGTATAATATACAGCTTGGACGAGTTCATATGTCATGTGAGTAAATGCCCATAACACCCACCTTCTAAGTATTAATTCCACAAAGAATCTTAATATTTTTTATGTTTTTGCATTTACGACATAAAGTCAGTCATTTACCTCCTTGAAATTTTATATTCGTGATAAGTTCTCCCGTAATCTTGACTTCCACTCCTGTCACGGACTTGGCCATTTTCTTACTTCTTAGCAAGTTTGGTTTTCCCAAATCTTTCCATGCATGTAGATTTATGATTGTTAAATCTAAACCAGAATCCAACTGCATTTTAATATTTTCATTTAGGATTTGTACTTGCACGTATTTCCTAAATCTTAACCAGTCTTGTTCATCTACTTTTGTGTTTATTTTACGTTGGTATTAACTTTTTTTCTCGCTCGAAAATGTGAGCTTTTGTGCCCAATACGGCTACAATTTAGGCATTTTTTATTCTGGTAAAGACAGACTTTATACCAATGTGGTTATATCCACAACCGAAACACAGGTTAGGAAGCAAATTATCTTTTTTGGTTGGTTTTATTTAGAGGAAAAATCACTTTGTTTTTCCTTTGGCGTACTTTTCTTATGTGAGCTGTGCCAGATTCCTCAATATTCTTCGAATCTTGGCGTACTCTTAGGAATATTTGACAATCCTCGTTTATTTGTTGGAAAGAAAGGTTTGGATCATTTTCCAATTTATTTCGAACTCTAAGTGAAATTCCAGCATCTTTCGCTGAAACGAGTCGCTGAGCAAATATCAGATATTTGAACTAATTTGCACTCAATTCTGACAGTTTGAAATCGCCTCAACGCTTGTTCACGACCTACGAGAACGGATTGAAATCTTTACTATCTTTTCTGGTTGAATTCATGCATTTCCATCTTTTATGAAAGAGTAAAATTTTAGGACTAAAAAGTTATGTCAGATGTTTAACTGCTTCAGTGAATGTCAATTCGCTTGTTTGACGGAGCAAAATATAATTTACAAATGTGGTGTGCTCTGCGGTGCCTAGTTTTCGAAGAAGAAGTCGAACTTTCTTTGATCCCGATCAATTTATGCAATCTGTGGCGTATAACTTCTTGAATCTTTTAAAATAAGAGACGAAGGTTGTATCCTCGCCCGAAGAATATGTCAAAATGTCTATTGAGTCCTAGATCGTGTTTTATGAGAATTAATTTTAGTTTTCACTAATTTGTCCCCAGTTTGTCAGTTTAGCAAGTTTCTTTGCTCTTCGAGTTCTGATGTCTGAATTCAGTTGTTTTCTTTTTCATTTGAAGTTGCTTTTCTTGCCTTTTAAGTTCCCGTTGGTTTTGCTGTTCATGTTGGAACTTCAGAAATTCGAGCATAGCGAATTTCAATTCATCCATTTCTATACGTGTCTTTATTTCGAGTTCTAATGTCTGAATTCAGTTGTTTTCTTTTTAATTTCAAGTAGCTTTTCTTGCCTTTTAAGTTCCCGTTGGTTTTGCTGTTCATGTCGGAACTTCAGAAATTCGAGCACAGCGAATTTCAATTCATCCATTTCTATACGTGTCTTTATTTCGAGTTCTGATGTCTGAATTCAGTTGTTTTCTTTTTAATTTCAAGTTGCTTTTCTTGCCTTTTAAGTTCCCGTTGGTTTTGCTGTTCATGTTGGAACTTCAGAAATTCGAGCATAGCGAATTTCAATTCATCCATTTCTATACGTGTCTTTATTTCGAGTTCTAATGTCTGAATTCAGTTGTTTTCTTTTTAATTTCAAGTTGCTTTTCTTGCCTTTTAAGTTCCCGTTGGTTTTGCTGTTCATGTTGGAACTTCAGAAATTCGAGCATAGCGAATTTCAATTCATCCATTTCTATACGTGTCTTTATTTCGAGTTCTAATGTCTGAATTCAGTTGTTTTCTTTTTAATTTCAAGTTGCTTTTCTTGCCTTTTAAGTTCCCGTTGGTTTTGCTGTTCATGTTGGAACTTCAGAAATTCGAGCATAGCGAATTTCAATTCATCCATTTCTATACGTGTCTTTATTTCGAGTTCTAATGTCTGAATTCAGTTGTTTTCTTTTTAATTTCAAGTAGCTTTTCTTGCCTTTTAAGTTCCCGTTGGTTTTGCTGTTCATGTCGGAACTTCAGAAATTCGAGCACAGCGAATTTCAATTCATCCATTTCTATACGTGTCTTTATTTCGAGTTCTGATGTCTGAATTCAGTTGTTTTCTTTTTAATTTCAAGTTGCTTTTCTTGCCTTTTAAGTTCCCGTTGGTTTTGCTGTTCATGTTGGAACTTCAGAAATTCGAGCATAGCGAATTTCAATTCATCCATTTCTATACGCGTGTTTATTTCGAGTTCTGGTGTCTGAATTCAGTTATTTTCTTTTTAAATTCAAGTTGCTTTTCTTGCCTTTTAAGTTCCCGTTGGTTTTGCTGTTCATGTTAGAACTTCAGAAATTCGAGCACAGCGAATTTCAATTCATCCATTTCTATACGCGTCTTTATTTTTAGATTACCCGAATACAAATTAAATTCAAATGAAATATTTTCTTTAAATAACAAAAAAGGCAACTTTAGTTTCTTACTTACGCAGAGAATTACGAGTGCCTTTAAAAAAAAAATGAATTCTCATAGTTTACCGGCTCGCGTTCACGTTCACTGTAAGTTCGTTAAACGTTTTTTAATTGTTTAATTGTTTGGTTTTCGTTTCTGGATTACTAAGTACTGTTGGGTAGGACAAAGTGCGAAGAAAATTTTTTCTCTCTTTTCGTTCGGTTTCCTTTTCTGGGTTGCCGATTACTGTTGAATAAAACAAAATATGACGCAAACAGATTTCCGCGCGTAAAATGTTCAACCAATATTGACTTTTGGGAATCCTTAAGGGTCCTGAAGAATCCTCGTGGTCCGTAAAAATCCTCCTGATGCGTAAGAATCCTCGTCGCCAATTTGTTGAAACCTCGTCACCAAATCGTTGTGGTCCAGCTGAAGCCAGAAATAAAAACACCGACGGAATAGGGTTAAACAAATATGTTACAATGACAGTAGTACAAACACATATCAATGAGAGATTATTAGAGTGACAGCAAGTCTGGCTGGAATAGGTTCTGATCTCACTCTTTCTGCCTGTTTCTTACATTTACTTTGAGTCTACAAAGCAAAATTGCTTCTTATATATATATATATATATATATATATATATATATATATATATATATATTCGACGAGTTCATGTGTCATATGGGTAAGTCCCAATAACAATACTATACAAAGCAACCGTAACAAATAACACCAATGCAGACAAACAAACAAAAAATTACATAGGAGCAAAAGAAACATCGTTTTAAAAAAATGAATAATCACAAAACATCGTTCAACACAGAAAAATACAAAACCAACCCAACGTTATCAAAAATACATATGGAACTAAAAAGAAGTCAACATTACCACCAAAATAAAATAGGAAATAGTAAAAAAAAACCAAATGTCTCCATACAACAGTAATAACAAAAATTGTGAATTATGCCTAGAAGAGGAAGGAGCAACAATTACTTTTAAAAACCAAAGTAAAATTTTAAACAAACAAAAAAATTAACGAGATCATAGAAAAATAGACATGTGAATAAATACCTATTTTGGTACAGAAACAACAATAAATTATCGATGTTATGGCTATTACTGCCGGGTTGGTTCTTTCACCTAAACATCCAAGATTTGTTGAATAGCTTTAATTGCTGAAATAAATAGTCAAAGAGAAAAGGAAAGATACAGAGACACTAGAGAGGTAGTTTGGACATTGATTTTATTTTTTGATTCCAACGACCTCTTGTTTCTTGTTGGGGAAATTCCTTCCTGAACAATCGGCACGTCTTTACCAGTCAAAGTCCAACAGAAAAAGTGATAGAGTTTATTTTTGGCCCCAAGAAGCCTCTTTTTTTGCACATGCGTAAATTGTCTTTCCGGTCAAAGGACTCCTGGGAGATTTTTATGTTTATTTTAAATTGTACTTTTATTTTATTTTGTATTTTTATTTTATTTCGTAATTTATATTTTATCTCGTATTTTTATTCAATCCCTACAAAATAACAACAAAATCCAACAAAAATAGGCATATAAACAATATAAAAAAATGAAAATTTAAAACATTTCAAAAAATTAAAAACTAAAAATATAATTATAAATACGAAACCACGATAAGAATATAAATATAAATATAAATATATAGATATATATATATATAATATAAATGCAATAAATAAAAATACATGCAAACACACGGTCATGACAAAAACAGAAAATAATACAACTACACAACGAAAAATAAAGATAAAAATAAAATAAACAAATTAAAATATAAGCAAAAATAAAAAAAAACACAGGTAAAAGTTACAAACACAAATAAAATAAACACAATAATGACCCAGAAAAAATTAACTGTCACGTGGCTAACTGTTATGTCGTGAGTAAGAATAAATAACTCAACAACAGGAATAGGTTAATTGTTGTATTCCGTGAAAATAGTATTTACAAAGGTTATGAGTATCCAATACAAGAATAAAGGTTAATCGTCTCAACCGTCGTAAGATGTAGTATGAGCAATGGGTACTTCCGGGTCGTCACCGGAAGTCTACGACTGACTTGTCGATCGGCTGCTCGGCACACTCTCTACGTAGATGCCACCATTACTTTACATAGTAATGGAATAGTCCATTATAGCCGAATAGGCGCGGACGTCCCAACACTAACATAACATCACACAAAGAAAAGGTCAAACCGAGGTCAATAAAAAACGGAAGTCTACGACAGACTTGTCGATCGGCTGCCCGGCACACTCTCTACGTAGATGCCACCATTACTTTACATAGTAATGGAATGGTCCATTATAGCCGAATAGGCGCGGACGTCCCAACACTAACATAACATCACACTAAGAAAAAGGTCAAACCGAGGTCAATAAAAAACGGAAGTCTACGACAGACTTGTCGATCGGCTGCTCGGCACACTCTCTACGTAGATGCCACCATTACTTTACATAGTAATGGAATGGTCCATTATAGCCGAATAGGCGCGGACGTCCCAACACTAACATAACATCACACTAAGAAAAAGGTCAAACCGAGGTCAATAAAAAACGGAAGTCTACGACAGACTTGTCGATCGGCTACTCGGCACGCTCTGTACGTAGATGCCACCATTACTTTACATAGTAATGGAATGGTCCATTATAGCCGAATAGGCGCGGACGTCCCAACACTAACATAACATCACACTAAGAAAAAGGTCAAACCGAGGTCAATAAAAAACGGAAGTCTACGACAGACTTGTCGATCGGCTGCTCGGCACACTCTCTACGTAGATGCCACCATTACTTTACATAGTAATGGAATAGTCCATTATAGCCGAATAGGCGCGGGCGTCCCAACACTAACATAACATCACACTAAGAAAAAGGTCAAACCGAGGTCAACAAAACAACGAACCTATCCTGACTAAACAAATACCCATTCGCGAATACACTAAAATATCAAAATAGTAATAAATCAAGACACTATACAATGAAAAATAGAAATGAAAAGAATCAACCAATCATATACAAAACAAAAACAATAACAAACCTACCGCAAACATGACTACTGCCATAATATCACAGAATATTCTATATAAACATGAAAAACACATAACTTAACAACATAGAGCCCTGACGAGTGAGAACATCATAACGGTGTCCTCACGAAACATTAATCTACTCTATTAAAGAGTTGAACTCTTTGTAAAAATCAATGTTCTATAGACACCCCGATATCGATCACTTTATGATAAAAAAAACTGCTTGCCGGAATACATTTTATCAGTAATAAACGCTGAAAAATAACAACTTTGATGTTAAATACTATCACAATTAAACACACACACACACACACACACGTAAACACACACACACACACATAAACACACACGCAGAGAGATATATATATATAACCGCAATACAAATGAATTGAAAATCTTTGAGAAAGCAATTCTTAGAGGTTAGGAAGGAAGGGAATGTTATTGAGAAATTCGGATTATACTTAAGATTAGGATAATGTGCTCTTGGTATGAAATCACTTTCGTAGATTGATTTCGGAAAGGTCTTCCTGGTCAGGTCGAGAACTTTGACACCTCTTTATATATATATATATATATAAATATATATATATATAGAGAGAGAGAGAGAAAGAGAAAGAGAGTGAGAGAAAGAGAGAAATAAACAGATAAGACCATATTCATACCATACTTTACGGATACTTTTTTTAGTTATATCTGAATCTATCAGTCAGGGTGTTGTGGTGCAGTAGATATCGTCTTGGAACGAGAAATCAAGAAGCTGAGGTCGAATTCCAGTTGAATTCGTTGCATTCACTTACGCGCAAATACCCTTGGGAAAGGTATGAATCAGTCTCTTCCCTCAAGTTATGGGCTAAATAACAGGACAGATTGGGTTCTATAGCCTTGGCTGGCAACCAGTTTAACGCTGAAAGTAATGGCAACCTACTGGGGGATAATCTTCTGCCTAGTCAGTCATGTCTCTTTCGAAACATGATCACCCAAGCGTGTATCATATATGGCATTTAACTGACTGATTAAATATATATATATATATATATATATATATGTGTGTGTGTGTGTGTGTGTGTGTGTGTGTGTGTGTGTGTGTGTCTTATCAAGTGATGAGGATTATTTCAAGTTGGAGAGTTTTACCAGGTTCCTATATATATATATATATGCAGGTTTCATTGAATAATATAGACAAGTTTTGTCTATTAATTTTGTTCATACCGTCTGATATACTTGATGGTGATGTCGTTGAAAGACAACAAAAAATCACAGTAATTGTTGATTTTTTTTATCGGGTCTAAGCTTTCGGCTCACATAAGCCATTATCAAAGGGTAAATATTAACACACAGTAAACATAGAACATTTAAGTTATTAACAATAAAGAGAATTGAATTGAAAATATAAGTCCATCCCTACCGTGGCGGATGGCCGAAGACAGTGACAAAATAGTGGCGTTGTCGTCCCTGGTCTCATTACAGACATTTGAGTACGATATTGGAAATATCAAAATTGATTATATTCAAACCAGGTTTAAATTGTTTAATGTAGATTGCTTCGAGGATTTTTAGTTTCTGTTTATTATATATATATATATATATATATATATACACGCACACACACACACATATATATATATATATATATATATATATATATATATATATATATATATACAGAGATATATGTATATACATAAATATATTCTCAGATATACTTATACAAACATATATATATATATATATATATATACACACGCATACACACACACAGACAAATATATATACTGATCCCGAGGGAATTAAATGAAGAGATGATCCCAAGAACTAACACTTCAATGTAAGACAGATTCTTGAGACGAACCAATCTGCTTTTTCCACGACCCCGCCGGTCTTTTTCTTGTTTCGAAAGTGATTTCCCCGAGTCCTCTCATCCCCACTCCGATGCAATCTAGAATGGCTCCAAATTTCCGAAATGTCTGGAATCCTAATCACGGGAATCGGCGGATTCACGGACGACAGTCAGTTCAATGGCTTCTTGTCCACATAATCGACCGCCTTGTTTGGCAACTTAGCAACCTCGGTATTTGATTCGGGCTTCATCGATATTCACTGAGCTTATAGGAATGAAGAGGAGGAAGACCACCGTGCTGCAGTATTCCAGTCAAACAGGTTATCATTAACTTAAATATCAGCTTTGGAAATCGGTGTTCGAAGCTGTGCGAAACGCCACATCTTGAACTGACAGTTAATGACTTGGTGTAGGTTGGGTTGGGTTAATATTTTATATATCGTTTCAACATTGTGAAATTCTATGTAAAAAATTATTTTTTGTTATTATTCTTGACAATATACAGGTAAAAATAGAGTTTGTAATTGAACATTGGTTGGCTTATAATTAAGTAAATATATACGCATTAGTTGAGTTTCTACTTTTGCCTGTAGGGAAATATTGGTCGTATGTACACCTAAATTTTCGGTAAAGATTTGTTGTGCACATACTTGAGTCGATATGCAAATACTTGCGTTTATACTTGTGTCTATGTAAATACTGTTTGTGTTTATACTTAAGTTTATGGATAAATACTGTTCGTGTTTCTACTTATCGTATTTTATACGTTTTAAAGGTTTGGCATGCTACAGGATGTGCGTTGTGGTGCAGTGGATATGGCGCGGAACAAGAAACCTACTATTTCGATTGAAACTTCTTCATTTAACGAATGTTTGATCCTATCTAAACTTATTTATAAATGGAACTTTGTATTTGTGAGTGTCTATGTGTGTGTCCGTTACCTATAGACTACAAAACGGCTGCACCGATTTTCTTGAAAATGTAAACAGTTGTACTATAAGCGTCTGCGATTGTTCTTAGCTAGGTTTTGTGTCGAGGTACCTCCGATAAATATCGACAATCGATAATCGAAAAAATCTGATTGTAGAAGGAGTGGTCCGATTTTAATCAAATTTGATACACTCATAGACAAAGACATAAGAAACCATATTCAGAGGTTTCAAGGTTGCAGTTCTTACAATAGTGCAGAAGATCGATTATATATATATATATATATATATATATATATATATATATATATGTGTGTGTATGTGTATATAAGGCAAGATGTTTGTGTGTGTGTCTGTTTATCTGTCTGTCCTTTATACAAATTTTTATTCCATTCTCAACAAATTTCCCACAAATATTATTTAGGCTGAGTCTGAGCTCCAGTACCATGGATTAGTTTTAAAACTTTCATTACACCCGAGCAACGCCGGGCTATACTGCTAGTTTTATAGATAAATTTGTCCTGACAGATTAATTTGTGCAGGGAATATCGGCTCGGAACGAGAATTCGTACAGCCGAGTTCGAATTCTTGTTGAATTCATTGCATTCAGTTACGTACAAATACACTTTGGAAAGATATTTATCCGTCATTTCTTCCTCTAGCAGGACAGTTTGGGATATATAGCCTTGGTTGGCAACCACTCTACCGCAGAAATTATGGAAACATACTGCGGGAAAATCTGCTACGTCTGTCATGTCTCTTTCGAGACATACGTGTATCATGTATGGTATTTAACTGGCTAACTGACTGAGATACTTAGAAAGTTAGACTAAATATGAGCTTATTATTATTATTATTATTATTATTATTATTATTTGTTAGTGATATTCAAAGCTGCGGTTAAGGGGTCTCAAATACAAACAGGCAGACAAATTATAAGTTATATTGACTTATTTTTTGTATTTAAAAGCGATTTAAGTAGATTTTAATCGACATGACATCAGGTTATTTTTTTTTGAAAAATGTCAAGTTGCAATTGCTTGTCACATCATTTCAGTCAAGATCAAAATGATTTCCCTAGAAAAAAAAAAGAAGCAAGAAAAGTAAAAATCAAGAATTGCTCAACTAAAAATAAATAATTAGACATGTAAGTTTTCATTAACTTCAAACGATTATTCATAAGCAAATTCTTATAAATTAGGACAAAGCTTGACCAGTTCTGAAATCCCCATTAACCAAATATTTGATATTTAAAAATTATGTCCAATAAAAATGTTTTTCAGAAAAAATAAGCGTCTCAAGTCAGTAACTTGTATAGCTCTTTCTCGTACTCGTCAGAGGTTCACTTAACCTTTTGTTTCCAGTAACTATGGAGAGGTAACGACTCCAGCAGATATACAAAGATAGAAAGGGGCGTAAGAGAATGATATGTCTTTTTCACCGGATCTATTCAAATTGTACAGCGAGATTATTCTGAGAACCCTAGATGCCAGGATTCGTCATTGGATGCAACAATTTGAACAACATAAGGTACACAAATAACAGAGCGTTGATAGCAGACTTGGAAAGGAAACTAAAAGACCTACTACAGAAGGTAGCTGAAGGGAGTGACAAGAAAGAACTACAAATAAGGGCAATTAAACCAAATGCACGGTCATCAGCAAAAAGAGCAGCACAAAATGCCAAATGCAGTTGGAGGATATTAAATCAAGCAGGTACAAAAATTCAAATATCTAGGAAGTGTTCTAACAGAAGACAGAAAGTGTGACACAGAGATCCGAAGGCGAATTGACATGGCAAAATACGCGTTCCGGAAGCTGAGTAGAGAATTAAGAGATAGAAAAATTTCGCTAGAAACGAAGAAAAAGTACTGGATTGCTATGTGATGTCAATAATTCGATATGGCAGTGAATGTGGGACAATATCATCGAAGATGAAGGAAAAACTTGAAGCAATTGAAATGTGGTTCTATGGAAGGATGCTGCGGATATCATGAATCGAGCATGTGAGCAATGATGAGATTTTGGAATGGATGGAAACGAAAAGGGAATTAATACTGAGCATCAGGAAAAGGCAGATAAAGTTCTTGGGACATGCAACGAAGAAGGAGCGCTTGAAGAATCTGATTTTAACAGGCCAGATAGAGGGAAAAAGAGACAAGAGAAAGCAGCAGATAATATATTTGAATGACCTGAGCAGGTGGATGACAGAACGGGGGTTGCGTGGTGTAATAAGAGAAAGCATGCTAAGAGCCACCAGGGATAGGGAGACGTGGAAAGTCATGATCGCCTACGTCCTGAAAAGAACAGGGCATATAGAAGAAGAAAAAGAAGAAGAAGAAGAAGGGCAACTTATTAATTATTGCCGCTCTAGTTATGTAATAGGAGAAAGCATACTAAGCTCTTTCCGCACACCAGTATATCCTTCCCTTTCTCTCCACCTATGTATCTGTCAGTGCAACTGCATTCTCAGCTTTCTATTGCTCATATCTAACTAGTTTGTACTCCTCGCTCTTTTCTAATTAATCTTTTTACAGTTAAGTAGCCCCCCGCTCATCAGTGGCATTTCTGCCTTGCTCGGGGTGAAATGATTAAAAAGAAAGATTTCAGTTGCTGCTGTCTTCAAGACTCTTATTTTTCACCTCATAAATTCCTGCCTAGATTTTTCAAAAGTCTCTCTGAAAAATCGAAAGTAGATACAAATCTTATCTTCTGTATTTTCTTCAAATAAATTTCGGTGTACATGTCAGTTGGTCTTTGAACACACGTACTACGCGTAAGGATAATATTGTATTAGTTTGATTTTTTTTCTTTCTTTACTTTCGACTACTAAGTGAACAGTCTGAAGTAGATCGTATTTGAACAGTTTTTTTCAATGGTTTTATTTTGACTAAGACCTCGACTCTAATTGACTCTTCAAATATTTCATTACTAGACATCTTTCATTCACAACAAAAAAATTAATTTCCAGCTCTCTATCAAAAATGAAAGAATTGTTAACACAAGAAATCTGAAGAATTACTATACAAAAAATAAATGTAAAATATACATTTATAAAACAGCATTTCTTTCTTTTTCTTTCATCTTCACAATTACTCACTACTATTTATTTAAGACGACTTTCTCTTCTTCAGTAGAACATCTAAGCATCATTTTAAAACACATTTTCTAATTTTCTTTTTATCGATGTTTCATCATTCTTCTTACGTTTATTAATTCCCATCATGCCTTTGTCGATAGGCCAGGTGCTTCTCTTGACCGAGTATGGTAGATATCCTCAAGATTTGGGCATACACTTATACAGCGATTTTCCTGAAACACATAATCAAATGCTGGACTTGAACCGAACTTCAGCGTTGCCAAATAATTTAATTACAATTTACAGACTTTGTTATGTTGAGTGGTTGGCCTTGGATCTGGAACAATTAAAGTTGTCAGAAGGCATACTACTAGTTGAATGAAACTTAACACTATTCACGATAAGGGAACATGTGCTTTGGTAAGAACACTAGTAACTGTGGGCAAGCGATTGATTTGATGATAAGGTTTGCCATCCCAATAACAGATAAAAGGTCAAGTTCCTGCAGTTTGAGCGCAGGTTTAAACCTGAGATTCCGATCGGCTGTATTTCGAAACGCGGTGTCAGTTATTAGAAACGTGAAATCTAGGGGAATTTGGATGTGCGTTGTGATACAGTGGATATCGGCTCGGAACGAGAAATCGGAGAGCCGAGTTCGAATTCCAGTTGAATCCATTGTATTCACTTACACGCAAATATGGGAAAGGTATTAATCCATCTCTTCCTTCCAGTTATGGGTTAAATAGCAGGACAGACTTGGTTCTATAGCCTTGGTCGGCAACCAATCTACCGCAGAAAGCAATGGCAACCTACTGCGGGATAATCTTCTGCCCAGTCAGTCATGTCTCTTTCGAGACATGATCGCCCAAGCGTGTATCACGTATGGCACTTAACTGACTGATATCTCGTTTATTTGTATGGCAAAATATAGACATAACTTAAGGCTATTTCCAGACCAATGAAAATCGCTTGCAGAAACGGATAAAATGAGAGGCGATCTACCGTCTCCATTTTCACTTGTCCCTGATTTTTCTCAAAAGCACTCGTTTTACATCTGAGGGTCAGACTGCAGGTTCCACGTACAGGATACATTTCAATTTCATTAAAAAAGAATTAAAATTATTGTACAATTTCAGGTAAGCGTATTTTATACACCAACCAAGCATTAATATTTTTGGCGGTCACTTAAATGAGTGCACGGGTGTACGTTGTGGTGCAGTGTATATCGACTCGGATCGGCAAATCGGGGAGCTGAGTTCGAATTCCAGTTGAATTCGTTGCATTCACTTACCCACAATTACCCTTGGGAAAGGTATAAATCCATTTTCCCTCCAGTTATGGGTTAAATAATAGGACAGACTGGGTTCTATAGCCTTGGCTGGCAACCAGTCTACCGCAGAAAGCAATGGCAACCTAATGCGGGATAATTTTTTGCTCATTCATTCATGTCTCTTTCGAGACATTATCGCCCAAGCGCGTTTCACGTATGGCACTTAACTGACTGACTGACTGACTATATGAGTTGTAATGATAACCAGTGTTGTCGCAATAGATCAATCCCGACTGAGTGTGATCCACACTAGGCTTTGCTTTTTTTATATCACATCAAAGCTTCAATTAGTAAATCACCGTATATATTCAGTTGGCATTCTATTTATATTTTTCTAAAATATATTTAGATTGTAAAATATTTTCTTTAGATAATAATGGTTTTATTTATATACGTTTTACTAATTAATCCATAGCTGGAGAGAGAATAGGTGGATTCATACTTTTCTCAGTAGTATTTGCGCGTAAAGGAATATAACGAAGCCAATGGTAATTGGAATTCGGCTCTCCAATTAACAACCTCAACCTATTATCCATTTCAGCACTCACACATACAAGCTTACAACACCTTGTATTCCTAGACACCCATTTAGTCATTGCCCAGATTCGACGTTGATTGCGTTAAGTGAAGGTACGGAACAGATGGAAAGTGAGACACAGAGATCCGAAGGCGATTTAGGATGGCGAAGGAAGCATTCAAGAAGTTGAGCAAAGTATTAAGAAACAGGAAAATTTCGCTAGAAATAAAGAAAAGAGGACTGGATTGCTATGTGTTGTCAGTTCTTCAATATGGCAGTGAATGCTGAACAATATCATCAAATATGAAGGAAAAACTTGAAACAACTGAAATGTGGTTCTACAGAAGGATGCTGCGAATATCATGGATAGAGCATGTGAGCAATGATGAGACCTTAGAAATGATGGAAACAAAATAAAATTAATACTGAGCATCAGGAAGAGACAGCTAATGTTCCTGGGACATGCAATGAGGAAAGTGGGCTTAGAGAACTTGATACTAACAAGCCAGATAGAGAGAAAAAGAGACAGGGGAAAGCAACGGATAACATATTTGAAGGACCTAATCAGGTGAATGACGGAACGAGGGTTGCATGGTGTAACAGGAGAAGGCGTGCTAAGAGCCGTGCTTGAATTCCAGTTGAATTCAATGTATTCACTTACGCGTAAATACCTAGGAAAGAGTACTAATCCAGGTTAATCTTGGTAAATAGCAGAACAGATTTGGTTCTATAGCCTTGATTGTCAACCAGTCTACCACAGAAAGTAATAGCAATCTACTGCGTATCTTTTCAACCTATACAACGAGACAATTCTGTGAGCGTTTGAAGTCCTACAAAGATTCATCATTAATGACCACAATCTGAACACTATAAGATACGCAGATTATTCAGCGCTGAAAGTAGATACAAAAAGTAAACTACAAGACCTCCTACAGGAAGTAATTACACAAAGTGGAAATAAAGGACTACATATAGAAAAAATTGAATGTATGATAATCAGTAAAACGAGTAGCGCGTAATGCTAAATCCAAGTAAGGGAGACTAAAATCAAGCAGGGACAGAAATTGAAATACCTGGGAAGTGTCCTAACAGAGGACGGAAAGTATGACACTGAGATCCGAAGGCGTATTGATATGGTCAAGGATGACATTCTAAAAGCTGAACGGAGTATTGACAAACAGGAAGATTTCGCTGGAAATATAGAAGAGAGTGCTGAATTCTGATGTGATGTCGGTCTTTCAAAATAGCAACGAACGCTGGAGAATCTCATCAAAGATGAAAGAAAGACTCAAAACAACTGAAATGTGGTTCCACAGAAGGATGCTGCGAATATCATGGATCGAGCATGTGAGCAATGATGAGGTCTTAGAAATGATGGAAACAAAAATAAAATTAATACTGAGCCTCAGGAAGAGACAGTTGAAGTTCCTGGGACATGCAATGATGAAAGTGGGCTTTGAGAAACTGATACTAACAGGCCAGATAGAGGGGGAAAAGACAAGGGAAAGCAGCGGATAACATATTTGAAGAACCTAATCAGGTGGATGATGGAACGAGGGTTGCATGGTGTAACAGGAGAAGGCGTGCTAAGAGCCACCAGGGATAGGGAGACGTGGAAGGCCATGATTGCCTACGTCCTGAAGGGACAAGGCACATAGAAGAAGAAGAAGAAGAAGAAGAAGAAGAAGAAGAATTTATTTAATTTTAAAGCGTATATATTGCGAGAGTCACAAAATATTGCACAGGCGCCCTATAAGGCATGCCACTCCAGTAGAAGAAGGCAGACTTTTTAGCGTGTATATTGTCATTATACCCGCCCAATGACCAGAATGCTCTAATCCATTACGGAATGAGCGGTGCGTACATGCCAGAGTAGCTACTGTTTTTCAAAGTCTACCATTCTTCCAGAGTGCTCAAATATATATATATATATATATTTATAACGTGGTTAGAACATTCGCTTTCTGACCATGAAACCCCGGTTCGAATCTCACCCTCCTCGATTTTTCAGGAAGGTGACTTCTTGATATTATCGGTCCGGAGGAGGCAATCCTAGCGTGCGATACGTTTGGAAAATGTCTGAAAACCATACCACGGGTTGACCCAGACATTGTGAGTGAAATTAGATAGATGACTCCATATTGAGGAGTCGTCAATATTTGTGCTAGCTCGAAGTCATAAGTCATCGCAACCGATGGTTTGAGCGGCCTGGCCTTCTTCGTACAATTATTCCCGCCAGGTAAAGCGCTCTCTCCCAGAAACTGTAACTAACGCCCGCTTAGTATAGTTGTAGTATAAACCACAGGTGGGCTCTGTTGATGTTGAAGAAATACTAGTTCGCCTGAGCAGGCCTCTGCAATGGGGATTACCTAGCCGCCTTAGTAAACGGGTATCCTCGAATACGAGTAGCCAGCCATTATATATACACAGGATGATTTTTTTGAATTTTTTGAGGCCGTTTCTTAATATGTTAAATCATTTTGTAAGGGGTAAATTTGTGTGTAATAATTTCATATCTAAGCTAGGTGCGGACATATTTAGGTTTCATATCCACGGGATTAAGTTACCGGAATATTTAATGTGTGTTCGATTGATGGCGCCCAAGAGCATAGTTAATATTTCTACAATAGCTTTAGCTAATCTGTGCAATGTTCATTCCGGATACAATGGGTCAGATGAGTATGCTGGGTAAGCCTTATAGTTTGGGTATAGCAGGGCAGAATACCTTTAGTCTAGTCCAGGATTAATTTTTATTTTCTCACAGTTGCTTGACTGATTTGTTGTATTTTGTGTGTCTATATTTACCTTTTGTTCCATGGATTGTTTTATGCAAGTGTTGTCGTCATTTAAGAATTAAAATCACCAACACAGACAGATATAAATATATATGGAGATTTTATTTGATGAAAAAGTAAGTGAATATAACTGGATTGACGACCACAACGTTATCAAGATTTCTTACATGTCTAGTACACAGTTTCTTAAAATACATTAATTCCCACCATCACGATACAGGAAAATACTTGAGAATACCAAGGTACTAGACCACGAAAACGATAAACAAAAACTGCAAACTCGCGAGTCTCTCTAAATTAAAATCAATCAACTATATATATCATTTTTCTGTATCATTTTTTAATATTAAAATAAATTTTTAATATTAATTAGGATCGGGTTTTTTGGAATTTACATTCCTGCTTTTTTCCCTTGGATTGAAGTATCTGAATTAAAATATATATATTAAATATATATATATATATATATATATAAAATATATATATATATATATATATATATATATATATATATGTGTGTGTGTGTGTGTGTGTGTGTGTGTGTGTGTGTGTGTGTGTGTGTGTGTGTTTAAACATACATTATTTTTAATGGATAATAATTTAAAAAATCGTGTTAGGAAATTATGCATCCTCTGGGTGAATTCAAACTTGCATCCCCTAAGGGAAACAGGCAAAATTTCTGAAATATTCAGGTAGGTGCATCTAAATAAATATGCTTTTTAATTATTAATAAAAAAAACAGAGAATCTAATCAAATACGACTACCCATTAAAACGATTTTCAAACATTAAAATCATAAATAAGTCGGAGTTAATCCATTTCGTAAAATCATATATATATATATATATATATATATATATATATGAAATGCCAATATACGATGAAAAGTGTAGCTCTGTAACTAGCAATATCAATTCGTTTTAATCGGGCATTTTGCTTTATCCCTGAACACATATTTAACGTTTATAGGCACATATTTAGATAGCTCTTATAGGCATAGATTTATATACCTTTTATCAGTATACATTTTGATATATTTCAACCACACCTTATTTACGTGTGTGCCTATCTATCTATCTATCTATCTATCTATCTATCTATCTATCTATAATAGAATAAAATCTATTTTGACTGTTCTGCTTGCGTATTGATCGCTTTTTTGTTATAGATTAGTCGTCCCGGGTTTTACTTTGGGCTACGTACTTTGACTGATGTTCACGTGCTTATCTCTTTCTTTTTTTACATCCATTTTTTCCTTCCACGTATATACTCGGAGGGTTTTTCGAAACGAGTATAGTGATAAGTTTATATATATATATATATATATATATATATATATATATATATATATATATATATATACATCATAACTATAAAATACTATCATAACTCAAATATATATATATATATATATATATATATATTGTTGAGTTATGATCGTCTTAGGCACCAACATTGATGTTTTTCAGTAGTTTTACTGATAAAAGCTGTTTTAGAAAGCAGGTTTTGGATCGTAAATTGCTATGGGGTGGAGATTGCTGATAGCAAGAAACCCAACCTCCGATGAACCAGGCTATTTATTGATGTCCTCACAAACCTTAGAATCGGTATGAATCTGCCCAGTTAAAATGACAAATTTTTTTTAACTGAAACTATATATATATATATATTAAATATAAAAACTTTAATCCAAAAAGAAAAGCAGGAAGGTAAATCCCAAAGCCCAGATCCTAATTAATATTAATATTTTAATATTAAAAATGATCCAGGTGGAGGGCTCAATGTAATTAATATTTAATTTAAATTACAGAGCCAATTATAAAATGAGATAAATTTCGAAGTTCAAAAACGTTGTATGATCATTTCTACATGAAATCCCTAAGAGAGATTTCATATTTCATCGGCAACCTTTTATTTTATATATATATATATATATATATATATATATATATATATATATATTTGAAGAAAAACTTAGATTTGTCTGATTCACAATTTTATCTATTTGATCTATATAATAATTATTAACTCTGGTAAAATAAGATTTTCGCTTCGATTATCTGACAGCCATTTGTAATTTTCTTTTCTAAGATGGAGTCCGTAGACATGAATTGGTTGATAGTTTCATTCTGCTAGTCGAACTCAATGCCTACTATGAGGCGAGTAGGTGGAGTTGTCGAAGCTTTGACTTTTTCTACTCGACGGGGGATTGAAAACGACTTCTGTGACCCTGACACCGTCCTATCATAATGTTGTTATACATAACGTTTTCTTGTTGTCTTTCGGAAAAAGGTGAATGACAGGTCAAAACAAAATGGCGTCGATGATGGCGGCAATGTGAAAGTCTTCCAATAATTATTGCCCTTCTTCGCGCTTTCTTATTCATCTTCCTTATCACTTTTCTTTCCCTGGGAGATATAGAGAAAAATGGATTGATGGATGGAGAGTGAGAGAGAAGCACATACGTTATTTATTAAATCTTCCTCTGACATTTCTCGTAAAGTATTCACACGCACACACACACAATATATATAAAGATAGAGAAGAGAATGTATACTAAAGTAATATATATTACTTTTAATATACTGTCTCTTCTCTATCTTTTCTTTCTTGCGCAGTTATATTTCTCTAGATACTTCAAAAATAAATATATATATCCATAATCGCTGGTACATAAGTATATGGACATAAATGATAACATTTATTTTGAGAATACTTATGCAATTATATTTATTAGTACAGTTATTGATTCTGGGTATGACAATAAACTGCATCCGGCAGCACTGTCTTTGATTTGGGATGTTGTGAAAAGCATTGAACCACCTTTTATTTACTATTGTTCCCAGTTGTAGCACCTGCTTGATTTCCAGCTATTGACAAATACTTAACTACCAAACTGGGGTCAAAACATTATGAAATAAGAAAAATAGACATTTATCCCAAAAATTAAAGGAATACATTTTTGAATGAAAATGAAATATTACTAGCAATATGTTTTTGGAAAAACATATATACCAACAATACATCTGACTCTCGACAAAAACCACTTTACAACAATTCAGCAAAGAAAACTGATCTATAAATATATATTCTTTTCATACAAATATATTGTAAAAATCTTGTCGGCATTAAATAACCCATTGAGGTTTTGATATGTAATAAATCAAATCAAACTAAATCGAACTAATACAATTATTACATTTGCAATTAAATTTTATTGAGTAGAATAATACGAAAGCTCTTAAATTTTTTTCAAAACGGCTGCTGAAACTGTTGTCCATTACAATTTACAGAGCTTTCGAATCTATTCATCTAGCTTCGATAAATGTTTTTGAACAAGTCCCTCTGTGTCATTAATTTTATGAAATGCACTCCAGTGTAGTTTTCCCAATCACCAACACTATTTTCGACTGTAATGTTTGTGCTTTAGTATTCCCCAAAAGAAAAGAAAAATCCATTGGGATCATTTCAGAGGAATGTGCTGACAAGTTAAATGAAATTCGACAGCCAATCCATTTCTAATGTTTCATCAAGATATTCACGGACTGCGCTTAACCAATTTGGAAGGGATAATATGAATCTTATAACCGATGAATAAACCTATTCCACCACTTTTGGGTCACCCTCCCCCCTCTCTCTCTCTCTTACTCTCTCGCTCTCTCTCTCTCATTTTATATATATATATATATATATATATATAGCATTAACTATCTATCATTAACAATTAACCCAACGAGCATCTTTGATAATGTGTCCTAAGATCTTACATTATGGCGTCAACTTTAAGTCCATTTGTTATTTTTACGGGTACAAGTCTCTGTTTATATATATATATATATATATATATTAAATTAAATTAAATTTTTTCAAAGATGTTGAATGCACATTTCGACATGGAATCCCCGCAGGGGATAACACATCACCTCAGCAACAAATGCTATCCCGAAACTGGAGATAATTTGAAGTAAACTATGTCTATTTTTTCTTTTCAACTCATAGATAGAATTGTAAAAAAGAATTTAAAAAAATAAAAAATAAAAAACGGGGAAAAACTGGTATCGTCTGGGTTCACAAAAAGGGGAAGAGGACAGTAAAGTAAACTGAACAGACGGCGTGTTGAATTGATATTAGGTTAAACAAAACGGAAAGGAGGTGGGAGGTAAAAGAGATAAAGGAAGGGAGGGGAAGAAAGAAGAGAAAGAAAGAAAAAATGTTCATATTACAGACGCTTGATACATTCAAATAAACCTAACTTCCTAAAAACGTTGAAGTATTAGAAAAAAGACCTTTTATTTAAAAAGTTATATTTAAGGGAAAAAATTAATATTATTTTTAAAGGGAATAAAAAGATATAAGATTTAAAATTTAAATTTTAAAATAGGTCATACAATTTAATCTAATTAAAGATACCGCTAGGTATAAATGAGCTAAAAAATTTCCATATACAAATTATACATATACACACACACACACACACACACACACACACACACACACACACATATATATATACATATACACATGTATACATACACACACACACACATATATATATATATATATATACATACACACACACATATACATATAAAAAATATACATATATATACATATATATGTACATGTATACATATCCACACACACACCCACACGCACACACACATACACACATATATATATATAAATACACACATACATATATGTATACACACACACATATATATATATACATACATATATACATACACACACATACATACATACACATACACCTATATATACTTATGTACACATATACACACATACATACCCATACATTTATGCAAACACACATATATATATGCACACACACACGTACATACACACCTACACATACATGCACGCATACATACATACCTACATACGCACACACATACATATATATAGAGAGAGAGCAATAAATTTATAAATATTATGAATGGAAAGGGAAATATAGGTAGAGCGGTTAAATTGCTAAAAACAGTATATATATATATATATATATTTGCTCTGAAAAATATCGTAATGTCAACAAATGTAAACATGTTACGGAAATTAACGAATTTTAACGAAACTTGGTTAGAAGCAACCGACAATTTGTAATTAATTATTTTGAACATTATTTTTACCGATACTCGTAATTAAGTAGATTGCTTATAAGCAAGTTTCGTTAAAATTCGTTAATTTCCGTAACATGTTTACATTTGTTGACATTACGATACATTTCAGAGCAGATATGGTTTGTTTACGGTAGATCGAAAATTGTGTTATATAAGCATGATAAAAACCTTGCCTGATCAAGAGGCTATTCATGGTCGAGTGGTTAAGACAGTATCAGATCAAATGGTAGCTTCCCCTATGTAAATAGGGGTCGCAGGTTCGAATCCTACTGGATAGCACACATTTTCGTAATAAAAAAATTTATCGTAAATAATCAGGCTGGTAGATATAAATATAAAATACTCTTGAATGAAAAACAGAATTTCTACTTAAATACGAGTATCGGTAAAAATAATTTTCAAAATAATTCATTATATATATATATATATATAAAAAACTGAAAATTAGAACTTAAAACCTAAAATCCGCCCTATGACAACACTTACTGATAAATTCTTTTCTAAAATTCAGTAGTACGTCCTGGTAAGGGTACTTTAAAATCAGAATCTTCTTCATTAGACATAGACGGCAACTATCACGAAAATTTTTTGGAATACAGGCTGAGTCTATTAGTTTCCAGCTAATTACAGTGCCCAACCCTTCCAGCCCTATATTTGCTCTGTAATTTTTATTACATGGAGCTCTCCTCCTGTATCATTTTTTAATATTAAAATTTAATATTTAATATTAATTAGAATCGGATTTTGGAATTTACCTTCCTGCTTTTTCCGCTTGGATTAAAGTATTTAAATATATATATATATATATATATATATATATATATATATATATATATATATATATATAGGGCCGTAGCTGATGAAAATTGCTCGGATTTATTAGTTGACAATGTGATGACGTCATCAGTGTCATGCGTTTCCAGAAACTATGATTTTTGCGGATTTTTTCGCCTATTCCAATGGAAATTAGGCACAGAACGTGAACTAAACAGGAAATCGGGTTCGGACTTTCTGAGTATAACCAGTTTTTTCTCACAAAATTAATAAATAAACAGATTTTTACTGCGTTCATTTGGAAGTTTTCTTCGTTTTTCTTTCTTTCTGTCTTTTTTTCTTCTTGAATTGTTTAGTTTGATTTTTGACGAAGACATTTTTCCATGCCCGGATTTTCACTATGATTGCACGGATCTGCCCGGACCCGGGCCCGGAGTGCTCGGTAGTCAGATACGGCCATGTGTATGTATATATACAAACAGAGACTTGTACCCGCAGAAATAACAAATGGACCTAAATAAAGTTAACGTCATAATGTTAGATCTTAGGATCCTATCAGCCAACACATTATCAAATGTGCTCGTTGAATTAATTGTTAATGATAGGCAGGACACGAAAATTACTTATAGAGAGGAAGTTGGAACTCGTTTAGAAATATAATTTTAATAAAAATGTAATTAAAATGTAAGGTGGGTGTAAACACAAAGTTCTACAAGTGCAATAAAATGGGAAACGAAAAACAAAGTAAGTAATTAAATAACACACACACACACACACACACACACACACACACACACACACACACACACACATATATATATATATAATTTCATTAGTTACTTTTTGGTCATAATAAAATTAGACCAGTACACAGTTGTATTAAAAAGTGTGCAATACAATTATATTGTAGAACTATTGAATATTCTTCATTTGGAAACGAGTTATTATGCAACCTATGTTTCTACCATGTGGTGTCTTCAGACAATTTTGACCTTTTCAGTTTCTTTAGGCGATTTGTATATATATATATATATAATCAGTTATTGCAAATCGCTTGAAGACACCACATGGTAGAAACCTAGATCGTGTAATAATTCGTTTACAAATGAAGAATATATATATATTCCCGTTTACAAATGAAGAATATATATATATATATATATATATATATATATATATATATAGTATATCGAGGCAGCAAGTAATTTTCTAAACATATGCTGTTAAATATAAGAGACAATGAATGTCTATTATGTTTAATCATGAGCCGTTCTAAACGTCGTATTTTTGCTTTAATTTCAGTTGAAAATAAAGACAAAAATTCTCCAACATTTGGATAATTATTTATTGGTTTTCTTCTAAGCTTTCGGCTCACATGAGCCATCTTCAGAGAGGTTGTTTAAACTGAAATATTATAAAATCCACCATCACCAACGATTTTATTTTGTGTTGACATAAAACTCCGCTTAGCAACGGCAATAGATACCAAAAATAATAAACGCAGTTCTTAAGTTTGCGATGCGGTTTTATGACGTAACACCGCGGGATAACGCGAAATGACAACAAAACCATGTAGTCAAATGCAATGTAATATGTTATTTCCTGTTTTAAAGTTGATTTTATTGAGTGTTGGTTGTTTCAATTTGATGTACATGGCCTCCAATATCTGCAGGTTCCTCTTACTGTGTGTATAAGTAAGGATCACCTTTAAACATGTAGGTAATATCAGACAGATTTTGGTCAACAATATGGTGGATTTTATATTTCAGTTTAAACAACCACTCTGAAGAAAGCTTAGTGAGCCGAAAGCTTAGAAGAAAACCAATAAATAATTATCCAAATGTTGGAGAATTTTTGTCTTTATTTTCAACTGAAATTAAAGCAAAAATACGACGCTTAGAACGGCTCATGATTAAACATAATAGACATTCATTGTCTCTTATATTTAACAGCATATGTTTAGAAAAAAAAATATATAGAGAGAGACACACACACAGATTCTTCATTTGTAAACGGGTTATTACGCGACTTAGGTTTCTACCATGTGGTGTTTTCAGGTGATTTGCAAGAACTGATTTTACCGTTTTTTTGTTTTTTTTTATGAACGCTCACGCAACGAGGATGTTTTTTCAACGCTTAACTGACGGAGAATAACATAAAAGCGAACAAACAAAATTAATTACTGAATGAAAGAACAGAAATTATGACTAAATGTAACCATAACATAAAATACCTATTAGATTTTTACTACCATGAATATAAACGTTATAATTTCTTCTAATTTTAAAAATTGTGCGTTCAAAAATTTCCCGTAACGTCAGCGTTCTTAAAAAACAGGACAAATCAGTTATTGCAGATCGCCTGAAGACACGAGATGGTAGAAACCTAACTCGTTTACAAATGAAGAACTTATGCAGGGTGTCCATAAAATTCGTGTGCACTTTTAAAAATTTATAACTTTATTTGTATTTGCGATAGAAATAATTTGTGAAAAGGATGAGAAAGAAGTAAATCTATGTTTTTTAAGGTTTTATTGAAATTTTATTTAAATTTCGTCTCTGATACATGGCCTTCCAGACCGTGGCTTATAATGGACAGAGCCTGTCTTTTTAATTTTTTTCATCTATTTAACAATAGTGTTTCTATGAGGTAGTTCTTTATTGTATTCAATTCTAAATTTCAAAATTCAATAACTATACTTAAATTTAGGTATATTAAACTTTATAGCATTATTATAGATTATTTCTATCACAAATACGAATAAAATTATAATTTTTTAAAAGTGAACATGGACTTTATGGACACCCTGTATATGTTTATGAGTGTACTAGCAGTATAGCACGGCGTTACTCGGGTGTAATGAAAGCTTTAAAACTAATCCATGGTCCTCGAGCTCAGACTCTTTAGACGTTGGCACAAAAGACTAAAAAGCAATAGTTGTTTCCAGTTAAAGCGAAACCGGAGACTGAAAGAAAAATGAATGGATGTAAGTCAAATTTTGATTTCCTGGTATCGATATCAAATAAGTTTTTTCGTTGTAAACTGAATTTTGAAGGCTAAATAAGTCCTCTGAGTAAATGATATCATGGATGAGACTATGAACTACAATTATATCTACTTAGAGCCAAACCCGAAGCAAAACTAAAATAAAAGGGCTGAAAAAAATACAAACATACAGGCAGATAAAGAGACACACACAAACATATTTCCTTTTATATATATATATATATATATATATATATATATATATATATATATTATCGATTTTCTACACTATTATAAGAACTGCAACCTTGAAATTTCTAAATATCGTTTCTTATGCCTTTGTATATTAGTGTATCAAATTTGATTAAAATCGCACCACTCCTTCTATAACCCGATTTTTTCGATTATCGATTTTCGATATTTATCGGGTGTATCTCGACACAAAACCTAGACAAGAACACTGGCAGACGCTTATAGTACAACTGTGTAAATTTTCAAGAAAATCCGTTCAGTCGTTTCGGAGTCTGTAGGTAATAGACACACATACACACACAGAGACACAGACACACACACACACACACACACACACACACAGACAAAATTCCATTTATAAATAAGTTTAGATATATAATAAACTTCCATAATTAAATGTTTTAGATATCTAACCCTCATTCTCAACAAGCTTCAGCTGAGAACACACACACATAGGCAGACAGACAGACACACACAGACACACACACACGCACGAACGCACGCACACACGCACGCACGCACGCACACACGCACGCACACACACACACACACACACACACACATAAATATATTATTCCATTTTATCTTTTTAATTTCGAGCATGCACTTGGATTGTTTTTGAGTTTGTCGTCTGCACAGTATAGTTGAGTCAGGTCTGCACTTTTTCTGAGATAAAGAGCACCACGACGCAACTAACTCTGCCAGGAATTCGAAAATGGCTTGCTGTACTGTTTGGCATTCGTTCCGAAACATTTCTTCTGTTTAATCATGGAAGTTTCTTTTTATTTCATATATGTACACGCAGTTGCGTTCCAAGTGGGAAACATTCACTGGATTTGAATACGAGCATGCATATATTCAAACATGGATCACAGGTCACCGAGTGTAAGCACGTAACTACTGAAAATAACACATAGATACTGTTACTACTACAACAATAGAAGAAATGAATCCGTCAGTTAAGTGCTATACGTGAAACACGCTTGGGTGATCATGTCATTTTCGAGACATGACTGACTGGGCAAAAGATTATCCAGCAGTAGGTTGCCATTGCTTTCTGCGGTTGACTGGTTGCCGACCAAGGCCATAGAACGCAATCGGTCCTGCTATTTAACCCATAACTGGAGGAGAGAGACGGATTAATACCTTTCCCAAGGGTATTTGTGCGTAAGTGAATGCAATGGATTCAGTTGGAATTCGAGCTCGGCTCCCCGGTTTCTCGTTCTAAGCTGATATCTACTGTACCACAACGCACATCCGCTATTTGACTTAAATTTGATATATTTATAGCGGACTAGTTCACTATATAATTCAGCTATTTCCATAGATTATCAATCTATATATATTTAAATGAAATTAATCAGTAAGAATCAATCTAATATTCTCGGTTGAATTCGGTAAAGCTTGAATCGAACCATATATATATATATATATATATATATATATATATATATATATATAAATTAGAGAAGGTTTTCAAAATTCAAAGGTGTCGGATGTACATTTCGACATAGGATCTCTAATAGAGACTCTATGTCACGTCAGCGACATTGTTTTTCCAAATGGCGAAGGCCCTGAGTTAGAGTGTGGAAGGGTTTTTGGTTAACAACGGTCACAAAGTGGAAAAGGACAGAGCTGGTAGTCGCGGGGTTACAGGGTGTTGAAACGGTATATTTAGGAAGGGGAGGAATAGGAGTTCATATTTTTTAGAGATAGACAATTAAACGAGTTAAATTACTTTTTTAAGGTTAAGATTTTGGGCTGTTTGAAGAGGTGTATTTAGGCGAGAAGGAATGGGTTTCAATATAAGATTTTTAAAAAATTTTTAAGTTTATTTGATTAAATCTTTTAGGTAGAAGCGAGTTAAATGCCAATTACAGGAAGTTATCAGTTTCAAAATTATTAGAGAAAAAAATATTAGAGAAAAAATATAACCAAGGAAAAGGGGTTTAGTAAAAGAATCCATATTTTCTAAAGATAGGCAATTAAAGGAGCTAGGGATAAGAAGGTAGGGGGGTTAAAATACTGCTTAAGGTTAACGTTAGGGTAAAATTAAGATTAAAACTTAAATTGAATCCTTTTAATTTATATTCTAACATCTAGTCAACGGGGATTTAAATTCTAAATTTAAGTATTCGAAAAATTTGCCTTGTGGCGGCACTTACTGATGAATTCCCTCCTAAGATTCAGTAGCCGGTGTTGGTGGGGCTATTTTAATATTGAATTTTTTTCCAGTAAACATAGACAGCACCTATCACAAAAATTACTCGGAATACGGGCCTAACCTATCAGTTTCCAGCTAATTTCAGGATCCAGCCCTTCTTCTTTCATTTTCCAGAATGCCCGCGAAATATATATATAATCTTTTTCTATCTACACTACTCGCTCTCATTCTTTTTATTTACTTTTTCTCTCTTTTTTATTTTTTACGTTCTTTCTAACGTTTCCTTTTTTCCTATATTTAATTATTAGTTTTATTTTTATTAATTTTAATTATTTTAAATGATTTTTTAAAATAATATGAATTTTTAAAATAATATCAATAGTAGTTATTTTTTCAGTTTGTATTAAAATTATGGTTTCCAATTTATTTTTTACCGTAAATATATCTCATTATATGTAAAAATGAATTTCAATGCTACATTTTCCACTCATGTTTTTTCTAAGGAAGCAGACGAGTCACTATAGACGCTATGTGGATACTTCATGTTAACTATTATTTCTCAGTAAATTTTTGGTTTTCTTTTTCTTTCTATTTCTTTTCTTTTTTCTCTTCATTCCATTTATCTTTCGTCTACTTTTTCTTTATTCTTTCTTTTTTCTATCATTGGGGTTCTTTTTAAATGAGCGAGGAATTTTTTGTAAATTACCGTTACAAATGTCTATTCTAAACATGAACATTTCATTGTCTGTGTAAAAAATTATTTTGGTGGAGAATTTTTAAGAACAACTGTTGTATCACGTGGGTTTGACGAGCCACCAGGTCATCATTGCGCAGTGAGATATGTATTACCCATTGAAATTGTAGTATATCAACATTTTTTAATATATATATATATATATATATATATATATATATATATATACAACAAATTTACTGTGACAAGATTCAAACTTGGGTAACAATGGTCTGAACAAATTTACTGTGACTAACATTCGAAAGTGTGTACAAATGGCCTGAACGAGCAGTCCTAATCACCAAACCCATTCACAGTCAGGTTAGCCAAATGCAGACGACAATTCTACTCCGGCAGCTTCTTCTCTCGCACTTCCCGCCTGTGGAACTCGCTCCAGTATTCTTGCTTTCCTGACGGCTACAAACTCCAGAAATTTAAATGCAAAGTCAATACTCATCTACTAACCACTGAACTCTAGCTCTCTCCCCACCCCTGTATAACCTTCCCTTTCTCTCCACCTATGTATCTGTCATCGCACCTGCTTTCTCAGCTTTCTATTGCTCCTTTCTAACTAGATTGTAGTCCTCACTCTTTTCTAATTAATCTTTTTACATTTATGTAGCCTCCTGCACATCACTGGCGTTTCCGCCTTGCTCGGGGTGAAATGATTAAAAAAAATGATCACGGCTATAATATATCCGTAATTACTCAATATTAGGATTGAATCTTAGTCATAGCAAGTTGGTTATATGACAAAAGTACTGTGATATCTGTCCTTGGCAGCGAATGCTGGACAATCTCACCAAAGACTAAGGAAAGACTTGAAGCGACTGAAATGTGATTTTACAGAAGGATGGTGAGGATACCATGGACCGAACATGTGAGAAACGACCTGATATTGAAGAGGATTTGAATGCAAAAAGAAACTTATACTAAACAACAGGAAATAACCAATGAAGTTTCTGGGATATGTGATGAGGAAGTGGGGTTTCGATAATCTGATACTCACAAGATAGATTGAGGGAAAGTGAGACAAAGGAAAGAAACGGGATGCTATTGGGCAAGTGGATGACAGAATAGGATTTGAGAGAAATAATAAGTGTAAATGTGTTTAAAGCTACACGAGATAGGTGGATGTGGAGGGCAATGACCGCCTACTTTCTGAAGGGACAGGGCACATTGAAGAAAAATATGTGTGTGTTTGTGTGTTTGTGTGTGTGTAGAGAGAGGTGACTTTCCAGCGCCCTAATGTAACTTTACTGTGTCTTTTTCTATAAATATGTTGATGTCAATTGTTTAGACAGGGTTTTGTATTTGGTACGTAGACTTCAGGACGGACCGGTATTATTAAAGTGTGAGGTGGAATCTGCAGTAGCCAAACTGAATAGAAACAAAGCAGCTGAAACAGATGGCATAGCCATAGAGCTGCTGATAACCCCTGGAAGAGTTTCGTACATAGAAAATTACAGAAATAATAAATGAATTTATAATAGTGGTGTAATACCAGATAACCTCAGCAAGTTGATCTTCATAGCACTACCTAAAAAGCCAGGAGCAAACGAGTGCGAACTCCACAGAACCATCAGTTTAATGAGCCATATAACAAAACTGATCGTCCGAATCCTGATGAATCGAGCGAGAAGCAGAATCAAGCCAGAGATAGGACAAGAACAGTGTAGTTGCGTCAAAGACACTGGAACAAGGAATGCCATATTTATGATTAGGATGCTCTCTGAAAGGTCAATACAAATGAAAAAGGACTTACACTTGTGCTTTATTGATTATGCGAAGGCGTTTGACAAAATACGCCACAAAGAATTGATGGAAATGATCGGCAGCTTTAACATATTTGGGAAAGACTCAAGAGTAATCAAGAATCTTTACTGGCAGCAAACCGCTTGTATACGGACAGGCAATGAATTCAGCAGATATACAAAGATAGAAAGGGGCGTGAGGCAAGGATGTGCCTTTTCACCGGATCTGTTCAACTTGTACAGCAAGAATATTTTGAGGATTCTAGAAGTTATGCCTGGATTTGTCATCGGAGGCCACAATTTAAACAACTTAAGGTACGCAGATGATACAGTGCTGATAGCAGACACAGAAAGGAAACCGCAAGACCTCCTACAGAAGTTAGCTGAAGAGAGTGATAAGGACTGCAAATAAACTGCAAGAAAACAGAATGCACGGTCATCAGTAAAAAGAGCAGCCTAATATCCCAAATACAGGTCGGGGATACTAGAATCAAGCAGATACAAAAATTTAAATACCTAAGAAGTGTTATAACAGAAGACGGAAAGTGCGACACAGAGATTCGAAAGCGAATTGGCATGGCGAAGAAAGCATACCAGAAGTTGAGTAAGGTATTACGAAACAAGACAATTTCACTAGAAACAAGGAAGAGAGTACTGGATTGCTATGTGTTGTCAGTCCTTCAATATGGCAGTGAATTCTGGACAATATCATCAAAGAAGAAGGAAAAACTTGAAGCAACTGAAATGATCATGGATCGAGCATGTGATCAGTGATGAGGTCCTAGAAATGATGGAAACAAAAAGGAAATTAATACTGAGCATCAGGAAGAGGCAGCTGAAGTTTCTGGGACATGCAAATGAGGAAGGAAGGCTTGGAGAATCTGATATTAACAGGTCAGATAGAGGAAAAAAGAGACAGGGGAAAGCAACGGATAACATATTTGAAGGAATTAATCAGATGAATGATGGAACGAGGGTTGCATGATGTAACAGGAGAAGTCGTGCTAACAGCCACCAGGAATAGGGAGACGTGGAAAGCCATGATCGCCTACGTCCTGAAGGAACAGGGCACAAGAAGATTCCATGTGCATTGTGGTGCAGTTTGTATCGACTCGGAACGACAAATCGGGGCGCCAAGTTCGAATTCCAGTTGAATTCCTGGCATTCACTTACGCACAACTGTCCATGGAAGAAAGTATTAATCCGTCTCTTCCCTAAAGTTATGGGTTAAATAATAGGACAGATTGGGTTCTATAGCCTTGACTTCCAGTCTACCGCAGAAAGCAATGGCACCATACTGCGAGATAATGTTCTGCCTGGTCAGTCATGTCTTTTTCGAGACATGATCGCCAAAGGCGTGTATCACGTATGGCCATTAACTGACTGACTACATGTGCGTTGTGATGAAATGGATATCGGCTAGGAATGAGATTTCAGTTCGACAATTCCACTATATACATTATTCGTACTATCTTATCTTGGTTGCCATTTGTTCGACGTTTCGGCCGTTGTACATTCCGGTTTTCTTCAGGTGCTAGGAATTTCGAAATGAACCATTTTTTACGATCACTGGGGCGTATTCTCATTTCTTGTGGGAAGCCTCTTTGGTAGTGATGTGTTATCTCCCTCTAATCCGACTCTAAGTTACTTGTTCACCTTTGCTGTAGCCTGGTATCGAACTCACAACTCTTTGGATCAAATCTCTGGAAAGAAATAACCAACGTATATATTCTTAAGGACACATGGCCCAGTGAATATAGAAATCGTTGCATTTATTTGAGCACAAGTACGCTTAGGAAAGATATTAATCCTTCTCTTCTCGCTCTAGCTATGGATTAAATATCAGCACATATTTGGATTCTACAGCCTTGGTTGCCAATCAGTCTACCACAGAAAAAATGGCAACCTAATTCGGGAAAATCTTCTGTTTTGTCAGTAAGGCAGTGAACTGACTGACTGAGTAGAATTACAGCTCGATCTCATCATTTTACTGTTGAAATAAGTAAATGCAATCGTACATATTCTTCTCTTTTATTTTTCGACTATGGCATTCCTTTCCGGTTTCCTACTTACCTTTCAGTGAAGTCTTTTAAATATTTAAATGCAGTATGAATCACCATCACTTGTCCTTTCTTCTCAATAATGTTTTCTCAGCTTCTTCAACGTTCAGCAACCTCTTGCTTCTTATCGCCTTGCGTATGGTGAAAGGATTTTTTTAAATCTAGTAGTTCAGGAATTCGAATTCCAGATGAATTTCTTGCAATCACTTACCCACAAATACCCTTGGGAAAGGTATTAATCAGCCTGTTCTCTCCAGTTATGGGTTAAATAATAAGACAGATTGGGTTTTATAGCCTTGGTCGGCAACCGGTCTACCGCAGAAATCAATGGTAACCTACTGCGGGATAATCTTCTGCTCAGTCCGCCATGTTTCATTCAAGACATGATCGCCCAAAGCGAGTATCATGTATGGCATTTAACTGACTGAGTTTATGAACAACATTATACAGAAAAAGGGACTGGAATAAATCCTCCCTCGTGAAAGATTGTGATGCAATTCTCGCAAAACTTTAAAATTAATTAAAAAATAAGATAGTTCCAAGAGACGGGGTGTGTGTGTGTGTGTGTGTGTGTGTGTGTGTGTGTGTGTGTGTGTGTGTGTGTGTGTGTGTGAGTGAGAGAGAGAGAGAGAGAAAGAATGGATTTCTGTAAAGTCAACAATAAATTGATATAGAATGGAAAATTTGTCTGCCTGGAGAACCTATACCTCACTTCAAAAACAGTTTTACACTCAACGACTATTCAGTAAATTCACTCTACCCTGATCTGAACCCATTGTTAAATGCCATTCTTTTTCAGTTTGTCTCTAACTACGCCCGGTATCTCTAGCCGCGTTTGCACTTGGATGATTCTTTTCCCTTTTCTACATCATTTTCTCCTCACGTATCACCTTCTTTTAGATAACTTTCTTCATCAGGCGGCCGCTCGTCACTTCAAGTAATCTTCAAGCAAAGAAGAGCAGAATAACCTCATCCTCTTCATCTTCTTCCTTCTATTTCTTTTCTTCTTCTTTATTCATATTATTAACCTTTTAAAGTCCGCCCACTTATCTAAATTTCTTCTTCTTCTTCTTCTTCTTCTTCTTCTTCTTCTTCTTCTTCTTACTATTATTATTATTATTACTATAATTATTATTTTTATTTTTAGTATAATTATTTAACTTTTTTCTTTTTACATTCATCGTGCTTTTATAAGTGACTTCTAACGCGACACCGGGGTGCCGAGTTCGAATTCCAGTTGAATTCCTTGCATTCACTTACGCGCAAATACCCTTGAGAAAGGTATTAATCCGTCTCTTCTCTCCAGTTATGGGTTATATAACAGGACAGATTGGGTTCTATAGCCTTGGCTGGCAACCAGTCTACCGCAGAAAGCAATGACAACCTACTGCGGGATAATCTCTTGCCCAGTCAGTCATGTCTCTTTCGAGACATGATCGCCCCAAAGCGTGTATCACGTATGGCACTTAACTGACTGATTGCTATTATTATTATTACTACCCTTCTCCGTATTATTATTATTATCATTATTATTATTAGCTTTTAACCTCATCATGCTTTTATAAATTTCTTCTTCTTCTTCTTCTTCTTCTTCTTCTTCTTCTTCTGCTGCTGCTGCTGCGGCTTCTTCTTCTGTTATCTTCTATCATTTGTTTTATGTGCGTCGTGGAGCATTGGATATCGACTGCGACCGACATATCGGGGAACCGAGTTCGAATTCTAGTTGAATTCTTTGCATTCACTTTCATATAAACACCTTTGGGAAAGGTATTAATCTGTCTGTTCCCTCTGGTTATGGGTTAAATAACAGGACAAATTGGGTTCTAAAGCTTTGTTTGGCAATTAGTCTACCGCAAAATGTAATGGCAACCTTCTACGGGATAATCTCGTGCCCAGTCAGTCATGTGTCTTTCGGGACATGATCGCCCAAGTGTGTATCACGTATGGCACTTGACTGACTGATCTTTTTAAATTCCCCCATGCTTTTTTAAATGTATTCCTTTTATTCTGCTCATTCTTCTTCTTTTTCTTTTTTTCTAATATTACAATAATTATTATTATTATTACATGTTCTTCTTTTTTCTTTTATTTTTTTTCATTAGTTATTTATTATTCATTCCTTCGTTCCTTTTTTTTTCTCTCTAAACTTTTTATGCTTCTTTTCACTTTCATTTTTCTCTTTTTCTTCTAGAGTCAGTTTTTTGTTCTTCTTCTTTTTGTCTCTCTTTTTCTTCTTTGTAAATTTTTTCATTCACCCTAACTTTTTATTCTTCTACTGAAACTAACAATTCCAACCTAACTTTTTCACACTTATAATTCCCTTTTAGGTTTCCTAAACATTGTTATTTTCTCTTTATTCTCCTTTCTTTGTTAATTTCTTCTCATTTTAACTGACTCTCTCCAACTTCTTTTTTTTCTCCAACAACTTTTTCTTTCCTCTTCTCTTTTTTGTTCTCTTCTTTTTTTCCGTTTCTTCTTTATCTGCTTTCCCAGTTTCTTTTCTTCATACTTCTACTCCGTTTCCGTCTTCTCATTCTTCTTCTTCTTCTTCTTCTTCACTTGCTCCTCCTCTTTCTCATTTACCTTATTCTTATTCTTCTTTGTTTTCTTTTTCTACTTCTCTTTCATTTCCTTTTAATTTTTTCTTTACTTCCTCTCCCTTTCCTTCTTTTTCTTTTTCTCTTTAATTTTCTTTTCTTTTCTTCTTTTTCCCTTTCATTTCTTCTTCTTTTCTTCTTCACTTCCTTCCCTTCCTTTCTTTTTCTTCTTTTTCTCTTTCATTTCCTCTTCATTTCTTCTTTACTTCCTTCCTTCTTCTTCTTCTTTTTCTCTTTCATTTCCTCTTCATTTCTTCTTTACTTCCTTCCTTCCTTCCTTCCTTCCTTCCTTCCTTCTTCTTCTTCTTCTTCTTCTTCTTCTTCTTCTTTTTCTCTTTCATTTCCTCTTAACTTCTTTCCCTTTTCTCACTTTTTCTTTTATTTCCTTTTCGTTAGTTCTTCTTTATCTTACCTTATTCTTTTATTCTTCTACCCCCTCTTCTTCTTAATATATAAGGTCTTTTTTTTTCTTGCTTTACTCTCTTAAATTTCCCATTTCAGAAGGAAAAAATACCGTTCTGAGATAATAATAATTCCTTTTTTCGGTTTGCTCCTGTTTCGTTTGCAAAAGCCTTCTTTTCAAACATTGTACGTAAAATCCACTTGAATTCCGCATGCTTTGTATTGATGTTGTTGGTTACCTGACAACCAGATGCCAGGCCAGGAAAGAAAGCGTGGAAGAAAGCCTGAATTCGTAAAAGATAAGCCACTCAGGAAACACGGACTTTGAAATGAAAAACAGATAATGAAATTGAGGAGGTCTGAGGCGATAAAGCAGAAGAATGTAATTAAATCTAAAATGAATGCGTTCCAGAAACAGGAAAAGTAAGGAAACACGAAAGAAAGTAAGCAAAGACAACAAGAAAAATAAAGAAATATTGATGGCATAAATAAATCAAACTTAAATAAAATAAAATAAAAAAGATCGAAAAATTAAAAGAATAAAGAAAAAGAAAGAGAAATAGAAAAATCGAGAATATGAAAGTAATAATGAAAATAAACAAAGATGAAAATATAAAGATCAGAGCGGGGAAGGAGAAAGAATTAGAAAGAATGAGAAAAACGAAGGAAGGAAGGACACGCAAATTCCAATCGAAAAAAGGAGAATAAAATAAAATAAATAAATAAGAATTAATACCTTGTGCACGATTCGGAGAAAAAGAAAAGGAATTCTAAAATGAACTAAAATTGACAGAGTCGAAAGAGCTTCTGATTAAAATACGAATAAAAAGAGAAAGGACAGAGAAACTATATAAAGAGAAAGAAAGTTAATTCAAAATAAAAATGGGAACAAAGAGAGAAGACGAAAGAAAGAAAGAAAGAAAGAAAGAAAAAAGAAAAAAGAAAAAAGAAAGAAAAAAGAAAAAAGAAAGAAAGAAAGAAAGAAAGAAAAAAGAAAGAAAGAAAGAAAAAGAAAGAAAGAAAGAAAATGAAAAAAAGAAAGAAAAAATGAAAGAAAAAAGAAAGAAAGAAAGAAAAAAGAAATAAAGAAAAAATGAAAACAGAAAGAAAGAAAGAAAAAAAGAAAAAAGAAAGAAGAAAGAAAAGAGACAGAAAGAAAGAAAAAAAGAAAGAAAAAAGAAAGAAGAAAAAAGAAAGAAAGAAAGAAAGAAAAAAGAAAGAAAGAAACCAAGTATCCAACATTATATACAGAGACAAATAAACGAAAGAAATAAATGACAGAAAAACATAGAAACTATGAAATTAAGAGATTAAAAGAAAAAGTGATTAGGAGGAATTAAGAGATTAAGAGGAAATAGAGACTCGAAAAAACTAAGAGATTAGAAAGAAAAGAGAAAGAAAAATGATAAAGATTGAAAAGAGAAAAAGGGAAAGAAAGTTACATCAAAAGAAGAAAAACTGAAAAAAAAAAACAAAAGGAAAACGGTAACTGAAATGTAAAGAAGGAAAAAAAGAAGAAAATAAACCAGCTATCCAACATAGAATAAAGATTACAGAGTAAGGAATTCTAAAATGAACGAAATATGAACAACATTTGAAAAACAATAGCAAAGGAGTGAAAAAGTCTTGTGGTTAAATGTAGGAAAGAACATTTGCGATTAGAATGAAAAAAGAAAGAAAAAAATTAAAGATCAAACCGAGAAAGAAAAAGAAAGTCAAAATGAGAAAGAAAGAAAAAATGAAAGAAACAGTCTCAAATATGAATCATAAAACAAAGAACGAAAGAAAAAAGAAAATAAGAAAGAAAGAAAGAAAGAAACAACGAAAGAAACAACGAAAGAAAAAACAAATATACAACGTAAAATTCAAAAAGAAAGAAATGAACGCTAAAATGCAGGAAAGAAAAATAAGAAGCAGTAGTGAAAAGAATGTGTAGCCAGATTTGAAAAAAAGAAAAGATAGCTTATCGAAAAAAGAAAAAAAAATGTTTTTACCGAAGGAGCGCGTAAACGGTAGAAAGAGACAGAACAAAGCTTGAATGTTAGATAGAAGCGAAAAGATGAATGAATGAACGAAGAAAAACGACGCTGAAGTTATAACTGCAGAAGCAGGACGAAGTTTATTGTGGAACGATGAAGTGATGGTCAGAATCTGTGCGGTCGGATGAGGCCATGCTGAACCGAATTAACCCAGCGGTCAGACTGGCAACTAAACCGAGCCCATCATAAATATTTATGGAGGCCAGCGACCCCTAGTAGTCGGAGTGTGAGTTAATCAATAAGCGGACATCATTGATTACTGAAAATGGTGAACAGTCGGTCAGCTGTCATTGGAGGTTCGCAGGAAAACACACACTCACACACCCATGAAAACACACACTCACACACCCATAGAAACACACACACAGTCACGCCCACACACACGCGCGTACACAAGTAAGGTGAGGACATTTGAAAAGAGTTGACGTAAAAAGCGATATTTTCATCACATTTTGAACTGACACAAGATACACCATGACAGAGGAGCAAAAGTAATGGTTACCCCTCCCCCCATTTAACTAGTGGTCAGTTTTCAGGTAATCATTTATAAGCATTTTTCTTATTTTGTTTTCTAACGTGTTTGATTAGCTCACTTATTCAGATGAAACGAATATATACAATTTTCATTTTTTTGTATTTAAAATTCTTTCTTCTTTACATCTATTTATATTCAGAGTACGCTGCTCATAAATTTTTTGCTGTTGTTATCAAAACATGTTGGCCGGTGTGCACCTCAGCCTTCTTCAGGTGTATATCGATTTGGCTAACCTACAAAGTGTCTATTATTTAATCTATGGGGATGAACTTTTCTCAAGCCAAGAAATATCTAGTTTTCATTTTCTCTTCTTTTCTTTTTATTTATTTTTTTATAAACATATCGCCACAAGCAAGGCATTTCACTGCCACGATTTTGCAGGGGGTTACATAGGAGGAAAGTTATGACAAAGAGTAACAGGTTGTAGGAGTTGTCAGGAAGTGGGTAAGAGTAGGGTGAGAATACTGATGAGAGTGGAGTGGACGGAGAAAAAGCATGAGAGAGAGAGAGAGAGAGAGAGAGAGAGTGAGGATGCAGTTCAGTGAGATAGGAGATGACTATTGACTTTACATTCTGGGAGACTGTAGCTGTCGGATAAACAAGTAAATAGAAGGGAATTCCAAGGGCAGGAAGAGCGAGAAAAGAAGCTGATGGAGTAGAATTTTCGTTTACATTTTATTGGTTTTACAGGAAAAGCATGGGACCTAGTTGTTAATCTTGTGACTCGAGTAAAGTCATCAATGGGGGGCACCAGTGAGCTAAGTTCATCGGAGCAGAAGCCGTGAAAGTATGTTCAGAAGAGACACAGGAAAGTCACACTGCGCCGGTGAGAAAGTGACTGTATCATCTGAGCTGCCAAGTCGGGATCGATCACATTATAGATTCTCCGTTGGATTTTATCAAGGACACCTAGTTGGATAGCAGGAGCATTTGACCAAATATAGCAGCAATATTCAATGAACGGGCGGATGGTAGATTTATATATGTGCAGGATTTTTTCAGACGGGAAAAACTTCCTGGACATACACAGACAACCGACTTTCTTAGCATCGAATTTAGCTATGGATTATATATAGTCATTCCATTTGAGGTCTGTTGTGAGAGTTAACCCGAAGAGATATTTGGTCGAAATACATCATACATTCCTGGATCTGTCAAGGACTTGCATCAGTGTCAGAAGGTCATGAGAGTAGAATTCTGTGTGATAAAATAGCTGGTCATTTTGCGTGGTTTCTATGCGAGCAAGTCTTGCGCAGCGCAGTTGGTCACTCGCAAGTACTTGTTTTACTCGTCAGAGTTGTCTGTTAAAGTGCATTTGCGTTCACGTAAGATTTTAGAAATATCATGGATAGCTCCATAGTGCTGTGATGTAGTTGGTTTTGTTTGTAGGAGATGTTAAGTATAACCCTCAGTATCCGAGTGTAGGTTCTATCAATTTTAGAATCTAGGGTTATAGTTAATTTGGCACCCTTCTGCAACATTAAGTGAAATAAAACAAATAATGTCTTCCTGGGATCTTTTACACTTTCCCTGGTCACGTAATCTTGTTCTCTTGGTGTTGTTTTCCTCTACTGACCGGATTTTTCTAAAACCGTTTTTATCTTTTTGAAGAGACTGCCTAGTTATTGCTCACCTGTTTCCATTAAATGCAAAATTACACTGTCCGAAATCCGATCAACAACCGCTAAATTGAACTAACAACAATTATACCACCAAATCTGATAGGCTATTGTCTCGTAGTGCAGTTTCCCCTGGTAAGCGTAGAACTATGAAAACCGATCTTCTTCGGTCTTCCGGTATGTCACCACAGTTCACTGAGATCCGAAGGCGAATTGACATAGCCAAGGATGCATTCTAGAAGTTGAATAGAGTATTGAAACAGAAAAATTTCGCTAGAAACAAAAAAGAAAGTACCGAATTGTTTTGTAATGCTTGTTCTTCAGTATGGGACTGAAGGCTGAATAATCTTCTCAAAGATGAAAGAGAAACTTGAACCAACCGAAATATGGTTATACGGAAGGATGCTGAGGATACTATGGGCCAAACATGTGAGCAACGACGAGGTTTAGGTGAGGATGGAAACAAAAAGGAAACTAATACTTAATAATTGGAAAAGATAGCTGAAGTTCTCTTACATCAAATCTCGTATTTCTCTTACTTCAAATCTCGTATTTCTCTTACTTCAAATCTCGTATTTCTCTTACTTCAAGTCTCGTATTTCTCTTACTTCAAATCTCGTATTTCTCTTACTTCAAATCTCGTATTTCTCTTACTTCAAATCTCGTATTTTTCTTACTTTAAGTCTCGTATTTCTCTTACTTCAAATCTCGTATTTCTCTTACTTCAAATCTCGTATTTCTCTTACTTCAAATCTCGTATTTCTCTTACTTCAAGTCTCGTATTTCTCTTACTTCAAATCTCGTATTTCTCTTACTTCAAATCTCGTATTTCTCTTACTTCAAATCTCGTATTTCTCTTACTTCAAGTCTCGTATTCATGTGAAAACATTGCCCAGCATCTTTTGCCATAAAGGAGGACTAATATTACATAAAAGCTCACTACGTACTCTTGTCGTTGTTTCAAATAAAAATTACCTGTTTTCTGTTTTTGCTCAGCTTGTTTCCACGAATTCTGTGTCTCTATTGCTCTGTCCAGGGATCGAAACCAGAATTATTATACCAACAAATTCACGAAACCCCGCTTTAATTGCCTAGGGCATTATTTACATGATTTACATCCGGAATAATATCCTAATCTTTGTTCTTTTTATAACGTTTCAACATGCATGCTTCTTTGTTTCGATTTCAATGTCTGTGATGAGCCAATTAAAGTAAGTTTGGAATATCCTCAATGCAGGACCGTCTGAGTGAACTAACTTACTCGGTCGGCGGGCAGAATCTCGGGTTTTCTTAAGCCAGAATGGGATCTGAAATCATAGACTACCTATAGCGTGTTGGAGTGACAAACACCCAAGCATGAATACATTCAAAGCTACAACCAAAGTCTAAAACGTCCAAGGACTGAAGACGTAAAAATTGTTCAGCTTTCCGAGGCCGTGTTGCGGTTGTATTTTAAATGAATTGAAGCTACATTGAATAAATTTCCTATTATCTATTAATTATATCAATGCTTTATTTTATTAAGACGATTATGTGTTTACTTTTCTTCTTTTAACCATTTCACCCAAGCACGGCAATAAAGCCACTAAGACAAAAGAAGTTTGGTGAGCATGAAAGAATAAGAAAAGAGAGAAAAATACTAAGGCAGCAAAAGAAAGCGAAGAAATTAAATAAGGATTGACATCTTTGCATTTAAATTTTTGAAGGTCGAATTTGTCTGCAAAGCAAGATGTCGGAAGATCGAGATGGGCTATCAAATAAACTGTTAGCAAATAACTTACGGTTACATTCAGCCAATCCAACTTTGAAAAGCGATGAGATCATCTAAACAATTACCATGAAAGTATTTATAGAAAAGACACAGCGAATCTAAATTATGGCAGTGAGAAGCCGAGACATCAGATCTGGACCAATAATATTGTTGATTCTTCTTTGGATTTTATCAAGAATCGCTAAATATGCAGCAGAAGCCCTGGATCATAGGTAGCAATAATATTCGAAGCATGGACGAATGGAAGACTTATAAATATGTCAGATAGATAATTAAAAGAAAAATTATATAGCATGTCACAGAAAACAAATTTTCTTAGCAGTAGACCTAACAATGGGTTCACTATAATTTGTTCACAGTTGATATCAGAAAGAATGCTATGTCGGGAAGGCACAACGAGTCACTTTCCTGAATGTTTGCATCAGCTATGCTAATGGAAGGCAGAAAGTAGTTTCTCAGATGGTTAACAGAGAAGTGCTATGAGTTAATTTCGAAGGCCAAAGCAATTTTTAGTAATTTAATTCACCACTCTTTATATTTTAAGAAATGTCATTAATGTTAATGGTGTTTTTTTTGCTTGACGTTTCCCTTCAGTAGGTGGAAAATAGCGTCGCTTTACAGTTTTCTAGATTTCATAGTTCGAAAGAATGTTTATCTCATGCTCTTAGTCCCCACTCTTCCATACATTTTACAAAGTCGTTAGGTAGGGTGCTAGCTGTTTTCTTTTGCTAATCTTGCCTTCATAATGTCTTTTGAATGTTTAATTCCCCAATTCCTCTTTCAAAGTCGTTAGGTAGGGTGTTAGCTGTTTTATTTTGCTAATCTTGCCTTCATAATGTCTTTTGAATGTTTAATTCCCCAAATCCTCTTTCAAAGTCGTTAGGTAGGGTGCTAGCTGTTTTCTTTTGCTAATCTTGCCTTCATAATGTCTTTTGAATGTTTAATTCCCCAAATCCTCTTTCAAAGTCGTTAGGTAGGGTGTTAGCTGTTTTCTTTTGCTAATCTTGCCTTCATAATGTCTTTTGAATGTTTAATTCCCCAATTCCTCTTTCAAAGTCGTTAGATAGGGTGTTAGCTGTTTTCTTTTGCTAATATTGCCTTCATAATGTCTTTTGAATGTTTAATTCCCCAATTCCTCTTTCAAAGTCGTTAGGTAGGGTGTTAGCTGTTTTCTTTTGCTAATAGTGCCTTCATAATGTCTTTTGAATGTTTAATTCCCCAATTCCTCTTTCAAAGTCGTTAGGTAGGGTGTTAGCTGTTTTCTTTTGCTAATAGTGCCTTCATAATGTCTTTTGAATGTTTAATTCCCCAATTCCTCTTTCAAAGTCGTTAGGTAGGGTGTTAGCTGTTTTCTTTTGCTAATAGTGCCTTCATAATGTCTTTTGAATGTTTAATTCCCCAATTCCTCTTTCAAAGTCGTTAGGTAGGGTGTTAGCTGTTTTCTTTTGCTAATAGTGCCTTCATAATGTCTTTTGAATTTTTAATTCTTCAATTCCTCTTTCAAAGTCGTTAGGTAGGGTGTTAGCTGTTTTCTTTTGCTAATAGTGCCTTCATAATGTCTTTTGAATGTTTAATTCCCCAATTCCTCTTTCAAAGTCGTTAGGTAGGGTGTTAGCTGTTTTCTTTTGCTAATAGTGCCTTCATAATGTCTTTTGAATGTTTAATTCCCCAATTCCTCTTTCAAAGTCGTTAGGTAGGGTGTTAGCTGTTTTCTTTTGCTAATAGTGCCTTCATAATGTCTTTTGAATGTTTAATTCCCCAATTCCTCTTTCAAAGTCGTTAGGTAGGGTGTTAGCTGTTTTCTTTTGCTAATAGTGCCTTCATAATGTCTTTTGAATGTTTAATTCCCCAATTCCTCTTTCAAAGTCGTTAGGTAGGGTGTTAGCTGTTTTCTTTTGCTAATAGTGCCTTCATAATGTCTTTTGAATGTTTAATTCCCCAATTCCTCTTTCAAAGTCGTTAGGTAGGGTGTTAGCTGTTTTCTTTTGCTAATAGTGCCTTCATAATGTCTTTTGAATGTTTAATTCCCCAATTCCTCTTTCAAAGTCGTTAGGTAGGGTGTTAGCTGTTTTCTTTTGCTAATAGTGCCTTCATAATGTCTTTTGAATGTTTAATTCCCCAATTCCTCTTTCAAAGTCGTTAGGTAGGGTGTTAGCTGTTTTCTTTTGCTAATAGTGCCTTCATAATGTCTTTTGAATGTTTAATTCCCCAATTCCTCTTTCAAAGTCGTTAGGTAGGGTGTTAGCTGTTTTCTTTTGCTAATAGTGCCTTCATAATGTCTTTTGAATGTTTACTTCCCCAATTCCTCTTTCAAAGTCGTTAGGTAGGGTGTTAGCTGTTTTCTCTTTCATCGTAATGTTTCTGATTTTTTTGTGAAATACCATCTGTATTTTTCTGGTTGTATATATATATTTGCAGTTTCTGTTTAATTATATAAAATAAATATTTGCGATGATAAGTGCTGCGGGCACGTTCACGCCCGCACGTTGTCACCAATTTCTTCGAAACTTAGCGAATTTGAACTTTGACTGATTTCCAGGGAGGCAGCTGTTTTCGTTGGGGTGACTCGCCGGCAGTAGGCGTTAGAGGTTGGGTGCGGGGGCTTTTACTTGGTCGTCGTCTCTTCTTTCGCGCAACCGGACAGGATCCTTGAGTCAACCCAGTCTCTCGTCGTCGTTCTAATTGCTCGTATATATCTCTCTACCTCTCTTTCCCATTCCGTCTCGCGCGTCGTTCGCTTCTGGTTTTCTGCTGGCGGCGCCACCCGTCGCTACCGGTCTTCGTGGTGCGCCACGGCTTCCAGCTCCTCTTCGAGAAAGCGGCGGCTCGCGTAGGGCCCCTTTTGACGAGCAGCTCTCACGTGCGCTCATCTCGCCGCGCCCGTTGCTCAGCGTCTCTCTCGGCGTGCGGGCGTTCGTCCGGCAGAAAACAGTCGACTCGGAACTGGTACGGACCGGGTGAATCCGACTTTCTCATTAAAACAAGCATCGTGTGGCCGGTCGACCCTTTTTGATCCCATCTTCCTCGGACCTCACATGTTCTGTCCATGGAATTTTCGTTATTTTTCTTTAAAACCATATTTTGCTGTCTGAAACTTTGATTTCATCTGCAAGGAAATTGCCAATCAGTTATTGCTATAGTGGCGGATTGATATAGAGCTCCGAACAAAATATTTATAATGAAATTTGCTTTTTTTATATAAATTCTCAATTTACAAAACTAACAATGTAAATTTGGCTGATCGTCTTAAAAAGACTTCCAATCAGTAGTTATTTGGGGCAAGTAACGGCTTGTAAATTGAAAGCATCGAAAACAAAACTGCTTTCATTTAACCACCATGTAGAGAATTTTCTGCCTGTCATCAGCATGGCTGATGCTAGACTACTGGAGAGCAACACACTGCGCATTCTTCGCCCCACGTTTTCAACTGATCTGAAGTGCAGCGACTTCATTAAATCAATAAATGCATCTATTGCAAGTAAAGTTGAATCACTACATTATGCCAGACATTTTTTCTTGTCAGTGTCTATCTTGCACATTTACAAATCTATCAGCGTCTGTACATCTTGTATATCTTGTCTGGTATTCTTAATATTTATCTGGAGAATCTTGAGAAAATACAAGCAGGGTTTGTAAAATAATCGATCCAGATTTGGCATTTAAGTCTCTTTCTCGATTGTAAGGAGTGGCTTCACTCTGTCTTTTCTGCTAATATTTTCATGATAACTGCTATGACGAGCTTTTTACATGAATTTACGCGTGCTATGTGGTGGTTATCATGGATCGAGCATGATGAGATTCTGGAAAGGATGGAAACGAAAAGGAAATTAATTTTGAGCTTCAGAAAAATACAGCTCAAGTTCTTGGTACATGTGATGAGGAAGGAAGGCTAAGAAATTCTTATACTCACAGATCAGACAGAGGGAAAGAGAGACAGATATGGCTGCCCAGTCAGCCATATCTCTTTCTGATCGCCCAAAGCGTTTATCACGTATGGCACTTAAGTGACTAATTTGATTTAGCTTCCCCGACCTGTAATTGGTATTTTGGGATCCTCTTCCACACATAAGTTTTGACAAAATTATTTTACTCTGATGTGCGGAAACGAAAATATATTCACATCTTTAAATTCTGACTTCCGATTTTTACATTGTCTGTGAGAAGAACACTGAAAATCCAAGCTTTTCGATACTCGTTTACGTTCTGTACCGAATTAATATTAGATATCTTGCCACTGAAGAATCTCATCAACATTTTCTTAATAGTTTCACCCAAGGCAAGTGGTGATGTATCTCAAATTAATGTACAATTGAAAATGGTAGCTTTCAAGACCATCACAGTTAAAGATGTATATAAATCAAATCCAATACTGAGAAAGTATTAATAAGCAGTGCTACAGTATTCTCATTGTTTTATGAAAATTTACCACCACCCGTTGGGTTTCATTTTTGTAAGAAGTTCATTGACAGCATTTGTCATTAACGAACTCCAGAAAATCGCACACAAAGTTAAAAAGAAATTTGTATATCGTCTGGTTGCCATTTCTTTCTGCGGTAGACTGGTTGCCAACCAAGGCTACAAAACCGAATCTATCCTGCTATTCACGCTAGTCAGTTCAATGGCATACCTGATGCACACTTGGGGGATCATGGCTCTTTCAATCCATGACTGACGTGGCAGAAGATTTTCCTGCATCAGGTTGCCATTTCTTTCTGCGGTAGACTGGTTACCAACTAAGGCTACAAAACCGAATCTATCCTGCTATTCACGCTAGTCAGTTCAATGGCATACCTGATGCACACTTGGGGGATCATGGCTCTTTCAATCCATGACTGACGTGGCAGAAGATTTTCCTGCATCAGGTTGCCATTTCTTTCTGCGGTAGACTGGTTACCAACTAAGGCTACAAAACCGAATCTATCCTGCTATTCACGCTAGTCAGTTCAATGGCATACCTGATGCACACTTGGGGGATCATGGCTCTTTCAATCCATGACTGACGTGGCAGAAGATTTTCCTGCATCAGGTTGCCATTTCTTTCTGCGGTAGACTGGTTACCAACTAAGGCTACAAAACCGAATCTATCCTGCTATTCACGCTAGTCAGTTCAATGGCATACCTGATGCACACTTGGGGGATCATGGCTCTTTCAATCCATGACTGACGTGGCAGAAGATTTTCCTGCATCAGGTTGCCATTTCTTTCTGCGGTAGACTGGTGGCCAACTAAGGCTACAAAACCGAATCTATCCTGCTATTCACGCTAGTCAGTTCAATGGCATACCTGATGCACACTTGGGGGATCATGGCTCTTTCAATCCATGACTGACGTGGCAGAAGATTTTCCTGCATCAGGTTGCCATTTCTTTCTGCGGTAGACTGGTTGCCAACCAAGGCTACAAAACCGAATCTATCCTGCTATTCACGCTAGTCAGTTCAATGGCATACCTGATGCACACTTGGGGGATCATGGCTCTTTCAATCCATGACTGACGTGGCAGAAGATTTTCCTGCATCAGGTTGCCATTTCTTTCTGCGGTAGACTGGTTGCCAACTAAGGCTACAAAACTGAATCTATCCTGCTATTCACGCTAGTCAGTTCAATGGCATACCTGATGCACACTTGGGGGATCATGGCTCTTTCAATCCATGACTGACGTGGCAGAAGATTTTCCTGCAGCAGGTTGCCATTTCTTTGTGCGGTAGACTGGTTGCCAACTAAGGCTACAAAACCGAATCTATCCTGCTATTCACGCTAGTCAGTTCAATGGCATACCTGATGCACACTTGGGGGATCATGGCTCTTTCAATCCATGACTGACGTGGCAGAAGATTTTCCTGCATCAGGTTGCCATTTCTTTCTCCGGTAGACTGGTTGCCAACTAAGGATATAGAACCGAATCTGCCCTGCTATTCACGTGAGTCAGTTCAATGGCATACCTGCTGCACACTTGGGGGATCATGGCTCTTTCAATCCATGACTGACGTGGCAGAAGATTTTCCTGCAGCAGGTTGCCATTTCTTTCTGCGGTAGACTGGTTGCCAAATAAGGCTACAAAACCGAATCTATCCTGCTATTCACGCTAGTCAGTTCAATGGCATACCTGATGCACACTTGGGGGATCATGGCTCTTTCAATCCATGACTGACGTGGCAGAAGATTTTCCTGCAGCAGGTTGCCATTTCTTTCTGCGGTAGACTGGTTGCCAACTAAGGCTACAAAACCGAATCTATCCTGCTATTCACGCTAGTCAGTTCAATGGCATACCTGATGCACACTTGGGGGATCATGGCTCTTTCAATCCATGACTGACGTGGCAGAAGATTTTCCTGCATCAGGTTGCCATTTCTTTCTCCGGTAGACTGGTTGCCAACTAAGGATATAGAACCGAATCTGCCCTGCTATTCACGTGAGTCAGTTCAATGGCATACCTGATGCACACTTGGGGGATCATGGCTCTTTCAATCCATGACTGACGTGGCAGAAGATTTTCCTGCAGCAGGTTGCCATTTCTTTCTGCGGTAGACTGGTTGCCAAATAAGGCTACAAAACCGAATCTATCCTGCTATTCACGCTAGTCAGTTCAATGGCATACCTGATGCACACTTGGGGGATCATGGCTCTTTCAATCCATGACTGACGTGGCAGAAGATTTTCCTGCATCAGGTTGCCATTTCTTTCTGCGGTAGACTGGTTGCCAACTAAGGCTACAAAACCGAATCTATCCTGCTATTCACGTTAGTCAGTTCAATGGCATACCTGATGCACACTTGGGGGATCATGGCTCTTTCACTCCATGACTGACGTGGCAGAAGATTTTCCTGCATCAGGTTGCCATTTCTTTCTGCGGTAGACTGGTTGCCAACTAAGGCTACAAAACCGAATCTATCCTGCTATTCACGCTAGTCAGTTCAATGGCATACCTGATGCACACTTGGGGGATCATGGCTCTTTCAATCCATGACTGACGTGGCAGAAGATTTTCCTGCATCAGGTTGCCATTTCTTTCTGCGGTAGACTGGTTGCCAACCAAGGCTACAAAACCGAATCTATCCTGCTATTCACGCTAGTCAGTTCAATGGCATACCTGATGCACACTTGGGGGATCATGGCTCTTTCAATCCATGACTGACGTGGCAGAAGATTTTCCTGCATCAGGTTGCCATTTCTTTCTGCGGTAGACTGGTTGCCAACTAAGGCTACAGAGCCGAATCTATCCTGCTATTCACGCTAGTCAGTTCAATGGCATACCTGATGCACACTTGGGGGATCATGGCTCTTTCAATCCATGACTGACGTGGCAGAAGATTTTCCTGCATCGGGTTGCCATTTCTTTCTGCGGTAGACTGGTGGCCAACTAAGGCTACAAAACCGAATCTATCCTGCTATTCACGCTAGTCAGTTCAATGGCATACCTGATGCACACTTGGGGGATCATGGCTCTTTCAATCCATGACTGACGTGGCAGAAGATTTTCCTGCATCAGGTTGCCATTTCTTTCTGCGGTAGACTGGTGGCCAACTAAGGCTACAAAACCGAATCTATCCTGCTATTCACGCTAGTCAGTTCAATGGCATACCTGATGCACACTTGGGGGATCATGGCTCTTTCAATCCATGACTGACGTGGCAGAAGATTTTCCTGCATCAGGTTGCCATTTCTTTCTGCGGTAGACTGGTTGCCAACCAAGGCTACAAAAACGAATCTATCCTGCTATTCGCGCTGGTCAGTTCAATGGCATACCTGATGCACACTTGGGGGATCATGGCTCTTTCAATCCATGACTGACGTGGCAGAAGATTTTCCTGCATCAGGTTGCCATTTCTTTCTGCGGTAGACTGGTTACCAACTAAGGCTACAAAACCGAATCTATCCTGCTATTCACGCTAGTCAGTTCAATGGCATACCTGATGCACACTTGGGGGATCATGGCTCTTTCAATCCATGACTGACGTGGCAGAAGATTTTCCTGCATCAGGTTGCCATTTCTTTCTGCGGTAGACTGGTTACCAACTAAGGCTACAAAACCGAATCTATCCTGCTATTCACGCTAGTCAGTTCAATGGCATACCTGATGCACACTTGGGGGATCATGGCTCTTTCAATCCATGACTGACGTGGCAGAAGATTTTCCTGCATCAGGTTGCCATTTCTTTCTGCGGTAGACTGGTGGCCAACTAAGGCTACAAAACCGAATCTATCCTGCTATTCACGCTAGTCAGTTCAATGGCATACCTGATGCACACTTGGGGGATCATGGCTCTTTCAATCCATGACTGACGTGGCAGAAGATTTTCCTGCATCAGGTTGCCATTTCTTTCTGCGGTAGACTGGTTGCCAACCAAGGCTACAAAACCGAATCTATCCTGCTATTCACGCTAGTCAGTTCAATGGCATACCTGATGCACACTTGGGGGATCATGGCTCTTTCAATCCATGACTGACGTGGCAGAAGATTTTCCTGCAGCAGGTTGCCATTTCTTTCTGCGGTAGACTGGTTGCCAAATAAGGCTACAAAACCGAATCTATCCTGCTATTCACGCTAGTCAGTTCAATGGCATACCTGATGCACACTTGGGGGATCATGGCTCTTTCACTCCATGACTGACGTGGCAGAAGATTTTCCTGCATCAGGTTGCCATTTCTTTCTGCGGTAGACTGGTTGCCAACTAAGGCTACAAAACCGAATCTATCCTGCTATTCACGCTAGTCAGTTCAATGGCATACCTGATGCACACTTGGGGGATCATGGCTCTTTCAATCCATGACTGACGTGGCAGAAGATTTTCCTGCATCAGGTTGCCATTTCTTTCTGCGGTAGACTGGTTGCCAACCAAGGCTACAAAACCGAATCTATCCTGCTATTCACGCTAGTCAGTTCAATGGCATACCTGATGCACACTTGGGGGATCATGGCTCTTTCAATCCATGACTGACGTGGCAGAAGATTTTCCTGCATCAGGTTGCCATTTCTTTCTGCGGTAGACTGGTTGCCAACTAAGGCTACAAAACCGAATCTATCCTGCTATTCACGCTAGTCAGTTCAATGGCATACCTGATGCACACTTGGGGGATCATGGCTCTTTCAATCCATGACTGACGTGGCAGAAGATTTTCCTGCATCAGGTTGCCATTTCTTTCTGCGGTAGACTGGTTGCCAACTAAGGCTACAAAACCGAATCTATCCTGCTATTCACGCTAGTCAGTTCAATGGCATACCTGATGCACACTTGGGGGATCATGGCTCTTTCAATCCATGACTAACGTGGCAGAAGATTTTCCTGCATCAGGTTGCCATTTCTTTCTGCGGTAGACTGGTTGCCAACTAAGGCTACAAAACCGAATCTATCCTGCTATTCACGCTAGTCAGTTCAATGGCATACCTGATGCACACTTGGGGGATCATGGCCCTTTCAATCCATGACTGACGTGGCAGAAGATTTTCCTGCAGCAGGTTGCCATTTCTTTCTCCGGTACACAGGTTGCCAACTAAGGATATAGAACCGAATCTGCCCTGCTATTCACGTGAGTCAGTTCAATGGCATACCTGATACACAAATGGGCGATCATGGCTCTTTCGATCCATGACTGACGAGACAGAAGATTTTCCTGCAGCGGGTTGCCATTTCTTTCTGCGGTAGACTGGTTGCCAACTAAGGCTATAGAAACGAATCGGTCCTGCTATTCAAGTGAGTCAGTTCAATGGAATACTTGATACACAATTGGGCGATCATGACTGACGAGGTAGAAGATTTTCTTACAGTCGGTTGCCATTTCTTTTTGTGGTAGACTGGTTGGCAACTAAAGCTATAGAACCGAAACTGTCATGCTATTCAAGTGAGTCAGTTAAATGGCATACCTGATACACACTCGGGCGATCACCTAGCTCTTTTGATCCATGACTGACGAGGTAGAAGATTTTCCTGTAGTACGTTGCCATTTATATTTGAGTTAGACTGGTTGCCAACTAAAGCTATAGAACCGAATCTGTCCTGCTATTCAAGTCAGTCAATTAAATGACATACGTGGTACACACTTGTGTGATCATGGCTCTTTCGATCCATGACTGATGAGGCAATAGATTTTCCCGCAGCAGGTTGTCATTAATTCTGCGTTAGACTGGTTGCCAACTAAGGATATAGAACCGAATTTGTTCTGCTATTCAAGTGAGTTAGTTAAATGGCATATCTGATACACACTTAGGCGATCATGGCTCTTTCAATCCATGACTGACGAGGCAGAATGTTTTCGAGCAGTAGGTTGCCATTTCTTTATGCGATAGACTGGTTGCCAACTAAGACTATAGACCCGAATCTGTCCTGCTATTTAACCCATAGCATGAAGAAGACACGGATTAATTCCTTCCCCAAATCATGTTCTTCAATAGCCTCGGTAGTTTGAGACTTTTGTATGGATGTCATACATAGCGCCAAACACGTTCAGAAATAGATAAACTGTCAGATGTGTACATCCGCTTGGTAAAATCAATGTTTAAGAATGTCTTTGCACACAAAAAAATCTGTAGCTCTAACAGTTGACATTACAGAAACCGCATCAACTGAAGAATACCAACAGCTGCAAAAATAAAAATGAAAAGAATTAATTAATCATTGTTTTTTCATCATTACCATTTGGTGATAATATAGTTTTATTTCACCTCCTCATTTTTTGTTATAAACTGTTTTAATAGCATTAGTACGAATACTTTTATTAATCCTTATAATCTAATGATTGGGAATTATCATTTTTGCTATTTGTTTTATGAGATTGCGTCATGAATATTTCTGTTTTGAGAGTGACGAATGTATTAACTACTAATCATACGTGACCGTTGAGAATAAATTTGGAGAGCACTAAGATATTCAATGCAAAAACCAGTGGATTCACAAGGAGAAATCTCCACAAGCGTCGCCTAAAGATACGTTGGGAAAATGTGGTTGTGGTAGGACCGTCAAGGTATTATCCATTTAATTTTATTAAAACGCAATGAAAAACAAATTGCATATTTATACGTCTAGTAGCTGCAAATATTTCGTAAATGTTTGGTCTAAAATGGTCTTTCATTCATCAATAGGAAATAAAATAATTCTTCTCTTCAATGACAGCACAAAATACATTGAGAATTCCGCCTGAATCCATCTTGCACCTATAAAAATCAAGCATCTGTCCGTGCATAGAATACTGCTGTCATATATGGTCAGGCGCCCCTGCTGTTCATATCAGTGTTCTCGAGATGCTCCAAAGAAGAATCTGTAATGTTATAGGTCCCGACTTGGCAGCTCGACTCCAGCCACTTTCTCACCGGTGGGATGTGGCTTCCCTCTGTCTATTCTACAAATATTCTCATGAATTCTGCTCCGGAAAACTCAAGTGCCCCCCCCCCCCAAAAAAAATTTACTCATGCAACCAAATTGGCAACAAGGTCTCACCTATTTACAGTTAGATAAACCAAGTGCAGCCGACAATTTACTCCAACAGCTTCTTTTCTCACACTTCCCGACTGTGGAACTACCTTCTATATAGTTGCTTTCCTGACGGTTACAACCTTCAAGAATTTAAGTGCAATGTCAATACCCATCTCTTATCAACTTGACTCCAGTTCTTTCTACATCACCCCGTATATTTTGTTTCTTTTCCTTTTTCTCTACCTTCGTAACTGTCTTCACACCTGTGTTCCCATCCTTCGCTTGTCCTTTCTCTGACACCACCTGTAACTGGTTCGTATTTCTCTTCACTCTCCTCCTGTCTAAACTTTTACTCTTATATAGCCTCCTGCGCATCAGTGGCGGTACCGCCTTGCTTGGAGTGAAACAATAAAAAAACGAGAGGAAAAAACATGGAACTCGGTAGTTCTGTTCTCGCCAACTCTTCATATTTACTTATCCTTGCACTGACCAATTATTACTGTCTTAATAGATTCAAAACGCTTTGAGAGAGAAAATTCTTTCGAATTAAAAAACAGATTCAGAAGCTCGTTGAAACCTTTTCCCGTCTAATTTTACGGATTGTTATACGAAAAGTATCGATCGAGTGATAAGTGCCAACCTAGTCATTACAAATAATACTGAATATATAAAGGAATAAACAAGCGATTATGCTTTATTTTTTGAAGAATAAAAATAAACAAAACGGGAAAATTATTCTTCTTTCTACCGGGTCAATTGGTGTAGGAATTTTTTAAATTATTTGTATTGACAATGGTTCAAAGTTTATGAGTTTTTATTTTTTATTTTTTAACGCTATAACTTGCTTTATTTCCACTATTTCTAATTGGATTATTGTCCTCCTTTTTTTTTTGTTCTTGTCATAACAAGGCTTCGGTCGTCGTTCCATCCGGCATTCCTAAGGTGTATATCAAATTGGCTAACAGATGAATCCAGAACAGAGCCCTTTATTGAATCTACGGGTGTAGATTGTTCTCATTCCACTGATATCGTCTAGTTCTTATCTTTATTTAGTCCTGTTCAATTATTGATCCCCCACTTTTTTCTTTGAGTACACCGCCTGACACTGGGATTGAAATCGCCTAGCATGTTTTATATTCACAAGTAATTTCATCAATTTTCAGAAATTCTATTTCAATATTATTGGTTGTAATATGTTTTGTTCAGATATTTCTCATTTTAGGAGATTTTTTTTTTGTATTTTTTAAACATTTTGCTTTATCATTTAAAAAAGTTTTAAATTCAGATTTGCAGTTTTGTGGGTACGGGTATGTGTTTGCGTATTTCCTATATGACATTGATGTTGTTTTTGTCGACGAGACAATTTTTTATATTTTGTTTTGACAATGCTATTTCGTTGCATTTATTAACATTTAATTTTTTTTTTAATGGCAAAATTTGTTTATGGTAATTGCATCGATTTTTAATACCATCGACTTTCAAGAAATCCGATAAGTTTGGGTGTTTTGTTTGTTAGATTGTAAAATTTGAATTTTTTATTTTCATTTGTTTTATTTTTCAGTTTAAGATTTCAATTACTATTTTTTTTTTCATACTGAAACCATATTTTGTGGAAATAAGAAAATTAGGTCCTAAATTAAAGAATTAGTTTTGTTGTTCGATCTGTTTGCGATCAAAATAATTGCTGAAATTTTCATTTTCTGTAGGATGTTCAATGTTTTTATTAATTTCAGTATAATCTTTTTCTTTTATTTATGATTTCTTTGAGATTGTTTAGAATTTAATTATTTTATTGTATCTGGGAATGATACTTGGATAAACCAAGACATGAATCGGGAAGAAACCGCCTGTATACAGATAGAAAATAAATTCGATAAATGGACGCGAATCGTAATGGGCGTCAGACAAGTACCTGTCTTCTCACCGTATTTGTTCACCCATTGCAGTGAGATGTTGTGGTGCAGTGGATGTCGGATCAGAAAAGGAAATTTCAGTTGAATTTTAGTTGAATTCGTTGCATTTGATTACGCGCAAATACCCTTGGAAAAGGTATCAATCCGTCTCTTTCCTCCGGCTATGGGTTAAATAACAGAACAGATTAGATTCTACAGCCTTGGTTGGCAACTAGTCCACCGCAGAAAGTAATGGTAACCTACTTCGGGAAAATCTTCCTTGAAAAACACGGGTGGGCGAATATGTCTCTTTCGAGACATGATCGCCCAAGCGTGTGTCACGTATAGCACTGAATATTTAGTGGATTAGAAATTGTAACAAATTTATAAATTTTAACACCAAGATTTCTCACTTGATTTATTCACCTTATTGGCTGAGACTTCAGAATACACTGACTGCACCTCTACAGAGAGTTAAAAACCCTCCAATGAGGTCTTCTGGTTATGACTATAAACTACACACACTTGTATAAGTAACCATTTTCCGTTATAATTTTCTTAAAACATACTCATTACTTTTATGCTCTGACCACGATATTCTAAACCACAAATATATATATATAAAAATATAAGATGCACCCAGCAGCAAGTCCTCTAATTTCGGAATTTTGAGGAGCATGGAAACATGACACGGGGAGGTAGCACATGTTAGCTATGTGTAAATAGTTAACCCCCATACTGGTTTTAAAAAATTGAAATATATATAAATTGATTTTTTGGAGAAGAAAATATTAACAGTAGTTCATTTTTTAAATAAAAAATATAACCAGCCTGAGAAAAATATTACCAACAATCCATTTTTGAAGAGAAACAATTATATTAACAGCAATATATTTTGGAAGATAAATATATATACCAGTAATACATTTGGCTCTCGATAAAAAAACATCTTTACAAAAATACGTTAATGAAACCTGATCTGCAAACTGATTTTTCACAAATAAAACATATTCTATTCATAGAAGTCATTTAAATACCATACGTGATACACGCCTTGTCAGTTCTTCAATATGACAGTGAATGCTGGAAAATATCATGAAAGATGAAAAAAATACTTGAAGCAACTGAAATATGGTTCTACAGAAGGATGCTGTGGATATCATAGCTTGAGCATGAGATTTTAGAAAGGATGGAATTGAAAAGGAAATTAATACTAAGCATCAGGAAGAGACAACTAAAGTTCCTGGTCTGACACTGCTAAATGGCTTGCTCGCTGCCCCCTGGTCCGGCTCCTTTTGTGATGATGATAACCGGAACCAGAGTCAGAGCTCTGGTTGCTAACTGTGATAGTGGTCTCGTCACTGCAGCTGGTCCTCAAGACGTCTATTACAACGGTGAACTTTGCTGCCGACGCTGTGTTCTTTGATCCCAGGAAAGAAACGTTGAAAAACTGGTAGCCGTTTCTCTACCGCCTCAAACCAGACCTTACACACATGTACACGTGTGTTGAAAAAAATAAACACGGCACCAAAAAGTAAATGAATAAGTTCGATGATGCCTGAATGAGTTACGGAAAAATATATATATATAAAAATATAATTAACAATAGTGTTCACGACGGAGCGAATGATTCGTTTAAATAATCAGAGCTTTCAATTTCCCAATTACTTTTAAAACAAAATGTTCTTTCAGGGCTCTGTATCGAAGCTTTACGGAAATAGCCGAAGTGGTGTAGTGGGTTAGTGATGATAGTAGATTCGTCTTGTCTTTTTCGCTCAGTATCTCTAACTTAACATGGCCCTTTCTGTTTCTATACATCTTCATCTAGGACTCTATCGGAGGCGCATTATTCGACTTAACTTTTTGAAGTTGATCGGTGGAAGGCTTTTCTACGTTTCTTTAAATCTTCAACCATGAGTTCTATGGGAGGCAACCCTCATTGTCTATACGGCTGGCACCCCATCGGCATGGCTCCCAGTTGGGAACTCTTTTCCCTTATTCCTTAAATCTCGACTGCAACTATCTCTAACTGATTTTTCTACTCGGGGTCGCGATTTTTATACTTGTCCCAAATTCTATTGGGGAATGAATGACGGATACTGGGTATCTATGCAAAATCAGATTTTTGACCAATAAGATTTCTTCCACATAGACATTTCGAGATGGGGAGTTTTGGTTCAACGAATGCGGCAACAGCACCTCATCTGACGTAATTTCTCTTCATCCTGTTCTTCTTAATTACATCATTTTAGGTTTTCAAATTTTCAAATCCTTTCCCAGCATATGTGGGAACTAAGGAAAACAAGATAACCCTAACCACATTAAAAGTCCTGACAGACTTGTTTTGACTATCTTTGTTTTCCACTTTTACCAGCTAAAAATTCGCTTCTGAATACCAACGAAAAAAATCTATTTTTCTTTTCTCCCCAATTTCCAGCTAGTTTTTCTATTTTCCGGATTTTACAAGCATCCGAGTATTAAAATCAGCGCTCATATCGCGATTTACAATAAACTATAAAATCAACAACCCCACTAATAATTATTTCTTTCGCTCCGTCGTATTAAACTAAGAATTACATTTTTTTTCATTTGTAGAATACACTATGACATGCAGCGAGAAAGGAGGGCTTGGAGAACCTGATGCTAACAAGCCAGATAGAGACAAGGGAAACAGCGTGTAACGTACTTGACTAACCTGAGTGGATGGATGGCAGAACGAGGGTTGCGTGGTGTAGCAGGAGAAAGCGTGCTAAGAGACACCAGGGATATGGAGGCGTGGAAGGCTATGATCGCCTACGTTACGAAAGGAAGAGGCACATAGAAGAAGAAGAAAAAGAAGAAGAATAGTAAGAGAATTAGAAATCCTATCAGAATACATAAATTTTGACCCATGTTTTTTCACCGGATTTATTTAATCTTTGAAGTGATGTTGTCCTAAGAAAACAAGATAACCCACCATGATTTATAAATATTGACAGCATCTCATCAACATAGGACGTTACTGTGTTCAGTGTAAGCTTAAAAAGAAACTGCATGATAACGTATATGCGATAGAAAAGTAATGCAAGAATGAACTAAACTTCGCCTTTAAGCAAACAGAAAATATGATTGGGAACATCCCATGATCCGTGTTACAAATTAAAGATGTCACTATTAAGCCTGTTTGCTAATTTAGATATATGGGAAATGTTTCAATCAGGGTCGGTAAATGTTACACCGAATTAGCGAAGGGAAAAATGCTGAATTTTTATGCCATCTAAATATCCTCGTAATTAACAATCGATGCTGGAGGAGTTTCCTCACAGATGAAGGTTATTTGAAACAACAGCGATATATTTATACAGAAAAAGGTTTAGAATATCGTGGTCAGAGCATAAAAGTAATGAGTATGTTTTAAGAAAATTATAAAGGAAAATGGTTACTTATACTTCGAAACAAAATGCGTCAGAAGAATTTACTAGAACTGATCATTGGGAAAGAAGGTTAATTATAATAATTTCATTAGCTTGTTTTCCTTTATACACGTTTTATTAAAAATCAATAATAAATCCTATTAAAAGTCAACGAAATTATTTTTATTAACTTTTTATTTAGTTTAGGCAAGAAATAAGGATAAATTTGTTGTTCAATTTTCGAAACTGAAAGTGGTTAGAATTTAGATAATATTTATGCAAAAAAAGCCTGTACACATTAAAAAGTTCTCAGAAATTTGTAGTTTAATTGTCGAAACTAAAAGGGGTTAGAATTTGGATAATATTTATGCAATTTTGGAAAAGCCTATACATATTAAAAATTGTCAGAAATTTATTGTTCAATTTTCGAAACTGAAAGTGGTAAAAATTTGGATAGTAGGATGGAGAAACATATAGGAAACATAAATTTAAAATGTTTCGATTTAATTTCAGCTTCATCAGAAAGTAAATTATGGAAGAAAAAAGAAAATTCTCGTACTTTTTATTATTGTGTCGTTTTTTTCATTATCAACCAACTCCTATATGACCCTGTATATATATATATATATATATATATATATATATATATATATATATATATATTTAGTATATCGAGGCAGCGAGTAATTTTCTAAACATACGCTGTTAAATATAAGAGACAATGAATGTCTATTATGTTTAATCATGAGCCGGTCTAAACGTTGTATTTTTGCTTTAATTATATTTAACAGCGTATGTTTAGAAAATATATATATATGTGTGTGTGTATGTGTGTGTGTGTGTGTATAAAGGAAAAAGATAGTAATCTGATAGAGTGAAATGATAATAAACCTAATGAAAACGTTTGTAAATCTAACATGTGAAATCGGGAGAAGTTTGAAACTTTATTAAATTGGCCTTATGTCAAACATAACCCAACTCCCAACAACTTAAGGTTATGAGAATCATCAGAGATCGAAGGCTGGAAAAATAAAAATAGTTCATTTGTATGTTGAAGGTAGAAATTTATTAACAGAACAGAATAACATCAATTTGTAAAACGTAAAGTTACTATTTAAATGTTCGAAGAGAAAGTGTAGTAAGGAGTTAAGTGAATCAAAAGTTCAAGTTGTAGCAAAATTCGTGTATGCAGAAAAGATTAACAGGATAGTAATAAAGTCTGCGTTATTTTTTTCTTTCTTTTTATGGTCAGCGAGAAAGTGAAGAGGAAGGTAAAGAAATGAAAGAAAATTGTACTTATCAAGGTTAACTTTTAGGAATCAATTGACGATTCTTATTGTTGTGGTTGTCTTCTTCTTCCTTGCTGACGGCGAGAATGGTAAGGACGAAGAAGAGATAAAGGAAAATAGCATGCAAGAAGAAAATGTGTGTCGGGACCTTATGTCCGGGTCAGTGGCTTGAATTTCTTTTGTCAAATCTTGGCGGTGTCTGATCTCGATCCCATCTAAGTGATTCAACTTTCTTTCTCGACTTTTATAGGAAAAAACTTTTGGGCACTGGCTTGTGAATTTCTCTCAAGTTTTGTAAAATCACATAATTTATTGGTTAGAAAATTGACTTAACATAGCATCGCGAAATTTGGCTAGGTCTTTTTCCTTCAATACGAGGTTAATCCTTTTTTCTATTGGTCAAAATTAAATTTCACCCTAGATTGTGAAATTTGTGATAAGTAAAGAGCATAGAGTTACATTAAATTTCGTATTATCAACACATGTTTTGCTCGTGTTTAATTGTTCGTCAGAGAATGAAATATGTTCACAAGAATATTTCCTTACACAACAGTCTTCTGCTCCGATGAACTTAGTTCACTGTATCCACTATATACGAATTTTCTCGAGCCACAAGATTAACAACTAGGTCTCAAACTTTTACTGTGAAACCAATAAATTGTAAACGCAAATTTTACTCCAGCAGCTTCTTTTCTCAAACTTCCCGCTTGTAGAATTCTCTTCCGCATATTTGCTTTCCTGACAGTTACAATATCTAAGAATTTAAATGTAAATTCAATAGTCATCTCCTGTCTCACTAACTTACATCCTCTCTCTCATGCTTTTCTACATCTACCCCACTCTCATCAGTACTCTCTTCCCTCTTCTACTCTCTTGTTGACACCCCCTTCAACCTCTCTCTCTCTCTCTCTCTCTCTCTCTCTTCATAACATTCCTCCTATGTAACCCCCTGCACAACAGTGGCAGTAAAATGCCTTGCTTGGGGGAGACACGATTAAAAAAAACTCCATCTCATTTATTTCTTGAAGCAGTCCACTTCAAACCTAATATCTCCAATCACGCGTCTTTACTTTTACTCAGGTGTTTATTTTATACAAATAATGAGCTATGCCATATTTCTGAAAATTAAAATTCTTTTCAACTCTTCGCTGAATTTCCGTCAGTCAGTTAAGTGCCATACGTCATACACGCTTTGAGCGATCATGTCTCGAGAGAGACATGACTAACTTGGCAGTAGATTATCCCGCAGTAGGTTGCCATTGCTTTCTGCTGTAGACGGGTTGCCAGCCCTGGCTATAGAACCCAATCTGTCCTATTATTTAACCTATAGCTTGAGGGAAGAGATAAATTAATATATTTGCCAAGGGTATTTGCACCTAAGTGAATGCAATGATTTCAACTGGAATTCGAACTCGGCTTCCTGATTTCTCATTTCGAGATGATATCCACTGCACCAACACGCACATTAATTGAATTTATCATGCCAAAAATGTTTTTTCATAATCTATGGTTATACACTTTATGGATGCCCTATAGTGAGTGTATACTTAAACCGAAGCTGTTCGTAGGTATTAATGATACCCCCCGTATGTGTAAAATCGTAAGTGAAACTCAATTTTTGTCTTTGTTTTTAAATATCCTCTTAATTACACGGCAGATACGTGGAGTGGTGGCTTTTGTTTGTGTGCGTTTAAACCTGCGTTTTTCTGCGGAGTGCATTTATCTTAGATCAAAGTAAAAACCGCATTTTAAATTGGCAGCTCGCCCAAGAAAATTGGAGTTAACAAATAAAAAAGAAAACGGTATATTGCATCTAATTACATTTTGTTATTAATGCTCGCATTGTGAAAGACTGAGGTAAGTTTGGAAAATATATTCATCTTCGACGAGAGAACAAGATGTTCAAATTTATTATGCTCAAATATGAGATGAAATGACAAAATATGACACAACATAACCCAGATATGATCAGAACCGACACATAGCACAGTAAATGATTTTATCTGATTCTGAAATGTAGAGAGCTTTTTTCATGACCAGGAGTAAAGTCTCCGAACTAAGATCTTCAAGGCGGACAGCCATCGACCAAAATGTAATAAAACAAAGAGATTAATAAATAAACACTTTTTGGAAACAGTACCACTGGCCGGAAGTTAAAAAGTTCTACTCGGCTTATAGAAACAATTAAAGTTAGAACTAAACCTATCTCTTATGCATACCAGTTAATCCATTGAGAGAATTCGGTACCCAAAATGTCGGAAACTGTGTCTGGATATATGCATATTCCCTTTCTCCCTCCCTCTGTCTTTTCTACAAATATTTAATGGCTTCTGCTCCGAAGGTCACTGGTGCCCTCTCCACACGAATTTACTCGTGCAACCAGACTGGCAACAAAGTTAGATCAACCAAATGAAGCCGATAATTCTACTCCAGCAGCTTCTTTTGCCGACCTTCCAGCCTGTAGAACTCTGACGGCTATAACCCCCAAGAGTTTAAATGCAAAGTCAATTCCCATCTCTTCACTTAATTCCAGCCTTTTCCATATCACACTGTGTATCTTGTTCTTTTCCTTTCTCACTACCTTCGTAACTGTCTTCACTCCTGTGTTCATACCGTTCTCTTGCCTTTTCTCTTTCTCCCTCTGTAGCTGGCTCGTCTTTGTCTTCACTCTTTTCTTGCCTAAAACTGTAACTCTCTGATGTAGCCCCTTGTACATCAGTGGCGGTACCGCCTAGCTTGGGGTGAAATGATTAAAAACAACATCAGTAAGTATTTTTTGAATTCGTATAAACCCGGATGAAAGTAAGTACAATACTATTTTGCTAGTCTTAACTTACTTCTGCCCTCATTTTAAGCTTCCTGATATGCGTTTAAAATTTCCTGTTGTGCATTCAAAATAAAGCGTTAGGAAATCACTTAGTCTATAACGTCTGACGATACCGAAACTTTGAAAACATGGTGGCGTAATCAGCTGATCTTTCTAATTTTAATATTCAAAAGCTCTGCATTTTAATTTTCAATTTCTTTATTTTATGAGCACTTTTTAATACAATTGTTTACTGTTCTAATTTTACACTGACCAAAACTTTATATATATATATATATATATATATATATATATATATATATATATATATTTAGGCAACATATTTCCTTTTAGACATGTCAGATTAAATATTACAACATATAAAAAAAACTTCCATTTTGGATAATTTCCTCGTTCTAAAGAACGCTAGCAATCTGTCAACCTTTATATTTGAAAGAAGAAAAAATTTTACAGTCATTTTTAGCAACACCGTTTTGCGGTTTTATTTTGTTACTATAACTCTCACCCATGAAGATGATCTCGGAAAGGGATTGAAAGTACTTGGGTACCTTGAGAAATGAATGATAATAACAACTGTTAATGTTACATTTCTGATATCTTATAATTATAATACGCGAAAGATTATCTGTGAGTATGAACGGATTTTATTAAAAATAAGCAGACACAATATTTGCAATTTATTTAATTTGATATATATATATATATATATATATATATATATATATATATATATATATTGTCGAGTTGTGATAATCCTTCCTGCCAAAATTGTTGTTTGTTTTTTTTCGCAGTTTATTGATAAAAATATATTTTGGCAAGCAGGTTTGTCGTAAAGTGTTCGATATCGAGATAGATAAAGCGTTAATAAAGTGGAGAAATTGGTCACTTAACTGAGCAGAACCATGCTGATTTCAATCTTTTGTGAATGCACCGTTATGATATCCTTCACTCGTCATGGCCTCATTTCAACTGCTGCTGTGTCCCGATTTTTTCTAATTTCTATATGGAGCTTCGTGTACTTTAACATTTTGGTATGTGAGTGGTTCTGCATGTGATTAATTAATTTTGATTGATTTTATTGACTTCTTTTTAATGTTTACGTTATGTGTAGGTTATTGATTTTCTTTTTACTGACTTTTATTGTGAAGGTGGTTGATATCTTTTTGTTGTTCTTTTTCCCGTATTAGTTACCTTTTAGTGAACATGAGTGGGTGTCTGGTTCATTGTTTGATAATGTGTTTGTTTCTTTTTGTAATTTTGTTAGACTTTTTTTAATGTGTTCAATTGACGTTTTTCTTACGGTGTTACTATATGTGACCGCATAAATATTATCTAAACTTATTTATAAATGGAAATTGTCTGTGTGTATCTGTGTGTGTGTGTGTGTGTGTGTGTGTGTGTGTGTACTCGTTACCTATAGACTCCAAAACGGCTGAACCGATTTTCTTGAAAATTACACTCGTCTGCGAGTTTTCATAGCAAGGTTTGTGTCGAGGTCCCCCAATAAATATCGAAAATCGATAATCGAAAAAATCGGGTTATAGAAGGAGTGGTCCGATTTTAATCAAATTTGATACACTCATAGACAAAGACATAAGACACGATATTCAGAGGTTTAAAGGTTGCAGTTCTTACAATAGTGCAGAAAAGCGATAATATATATATATATATATATATATATATATATATATATATATAAAAGGCAAGATGTTTGTGTGTCTGTCTGTTTATCTGCCTGTATGTCTGTATTTTTTCAGCCCTTTTATTTTAGTTTTTGCTTCGGGTTTGGCTCTAAGTAGGTATAATTGTAGTTCTTAGTCTCAGCCATGATACCATTTACTCAGAGGACTTATTTAACCTTCAATATTCAGTTTACGACGAAAAAAACTTATTTGATATCGATATCAGGAAATGAAAATTTGACTTACATCAATTCATTTTTCTTTCAGTCTACGGTTTCGCTTTAACTGGAAACAACTATTGCTTTTTAGTCTTTCGTACAAACGTCCAAGTAGTCTGAGCTCCAGGAGCATGGATTAGTTTTAAAGCTTTCATTACACCCGAGCAACGCCGGGCTATACTGCTAGTTAATCATAATTCAGTTTTCTGTTCCAGCCATTTCATGAAGGCCTCATGAAAGTCGTCGAATGTCAAGGAGTTAGAATGATTGTTTCAGCCTCCTTCCTCTTCTCAGTGCCTTCGAAACAACAACCCTTGACGTTATCTTTCCGTTTGGAAAACAAATAAAAACAAACAAAAATCACGGAGAACACGGTCTTCACTGTTGAGAGAGTAAAACAGCTTCAGTACTCATTAACCATATCCCCGAACCCTGGTATCACTAACGCTTCCTTTCTTTTGTTCTTCACTGAGCATCTTGAGGAAAAACCGAGTTGTATTTTCAGTTAAATCAGTTGTATTAACTTACGCGCCAATACCCCTAGAAAAAGTATTAAATCCACGCTTTTTCCTCCAGTTATGGATTAAATAGCGGGACAAACTGGGTTCTATAGACTTGGATGCAATTTCTCTACCGCAGAACGCGGTAATGTTCAGAAATGTCCGGAAATATTCAGATCTTCATGGATAAATCTGTGTTTAGTGGTAACCAGCCTTTGAGATTTTTACTAGCGCGATCAACTCAGTCGATTAAAAACTTAATTAGCCAACTAAAGTTTATTGCTTTCCTCGCCCGTGGTCGATTAAAAATCTGACAGTGAAACGTTTTTCTTCAAAAATAGAAAAAGGAAATCTGATTCCTTTTACAACCCAAAAGTATGCCATTGAAGATTCACAAGTTACTTAGAATGACCAACAATGATATTACTGAACACTTTTATCGTCCCGGTCAATGCAAACATTCGTTTAATTAACGCTTCCTGAGTGAAGCCAAAATGTCTCTGTCGCCCAGATTAAGGACGCTCGCAGATTTTTAGAAACTCATTTGGAAAAATATTATGGTTGACTCAACATCTATATCGCTTACGAAAAGTAAAAAGGTTTGAAAGAAAAAAGAAATACGCATACTTCTTTCAACGACACAGTGAAAAACAAATTATACAAGTAAATAATTTTTTATAGAAAATCGTTGAGAAAATCAGACTTGTTATTTTTTTTATCAGTGTTTGGTAGAGTGTGTTGAAAATGCTGTTACGGGCGTGTCTTTCAATCTGTAATAAAAAATAGATGATTAGTAATGATATAATCACAGTAAGTTTTTCTCGTCAGAATCCAGCATATAAATAAATCTACCATCCGCCCGTGCCACATCTAGTCGGATGCCCCTGCTATTCATCTCAGGGTTCTTGACGAAATCCACCGGAGATTTCTCGCTTGCGGAATTTTCCTCCGTATACCTGCTTCTTTGTTAGCTACAAACTCCACGAATTTAAATGAGTGTCGTTTGCCATTTTTATCTCCTTGACTTGCATCCTTTCCCTGACGGGGAAAGGATGCAAGTATCATGTTCTTTATCATGCAAGTATTCATGTTCAGTATCATGTTCTTTTCTCTTTCTACTCTCATGCAGCTCTCTTCACACCAGTATTCTCATCCTTCTCTTACCCATTTTCTGAAACCCCCTTAACTTCATCCTCTTTACCATCACTCTTCCTCTTATGTAACCCCATGCGCACCAGTGGCAGTACTGCTTTGCTAAAACTGAAATGATTATAAAAAAATTTTTTTATATGCCTCTTCTAACAAAAAATGTCTTAAAACTCTTGGAATGTGCCTCGAATTATACATCCGCTCGTGTACGGTCCATTATGCGTGTGCAGGCCCCATGGTTTGGACACACTTCCACAGATGTGTATCTGCAGGAGTATTTAACCCTGGAACACTAACCATCAATTAAAGTTACACCACTTCTAAACATGGGTATATCATACCCGATTTTGAAAATATCAAAAAAATATTAAATGTAAATCTTTATTTGAAATATTTTTCATGCAGACACTTCAAAATTCGTACTTTGAGTTAACAGTAATAGGAACTGAAAAACATATTATTTAGGTAAGAAAATCAGCTACTAAAGATTTAATGAAATTGTAATTAAAATGGCGTCATTTGCGCTGGGTATCATCGAAGAAGAAGGAAGAACTTAAGGCAAAAACTTTCAAACACTCTTACCATCTACAACCTTACGCATCTATCACCCTCCTTCTGACATATCCTATATCTAACCCCTCTTTCTCACGACCTTTCCCTATGTAACCCCCTGCGCAATAGTGGCAATGGAATGCCTTGCTTGGGGTGAAATGATTTTAAAAAAAACTGAAATGTGGTTCTACAGAACGATGCTGCGTATATCATGGATCGATCATGTAAGCAATAATGAGGTATTGGAAAGGATGGAAACGAAAAGGAAATTAATACTGAGCATCAGGAAGAGACAGCTAAGTTTCTGGGACATGCAACGAGGAAGGTGGGCTTAGAGAACTATATATTAACAAGCCAGATAGAGGGAAGCAGAGATAGCGTGTAACGTACTTGACTAGACTGTGCGAGTAGATGGCGAAACGAAGCTTGCGCGCTGTAACAAGAGAAAGCATGCTGAGAGCCACCAGGGATAGGGAGATGTGGAAAGGCATGATCGCCTACGTCCTGAAGGAACAAGGCACAAAAAAGAAGAAGAAGACGAAGAAGAAGACTATATACCAATAGTTAGTGTTCTCGGGTTAAAGAAACATAGGGAAAGTAGATCAAATAGTGAGGTAAGAAATGAAAGTGAAGCTGAGAGAAACATCATCCTGACAACAATGCACGAACCAAAGCCGTATTGAGCTGAATTTCCTGCTCTGACAGAAAATCCTTGATGCATTCTTACCACCAATAGCAATCCCCGACAACTCTCGCTCACCCTGTCCAAGGCTCCACATCTCCGGACAGTGCACGATGCCGTTTGTCCTCCCGATGCGCTCACTCGCCCATGTTCGTTCTGTTGATTACATGCTTTCAATTGCTCTATTAATTAAACATCAAAGAAGCGCAAAGCAGTGCCCGGTTGGAGGTGGAGGGGGTGCCTGGGATTATTATCGATTTTTGCGTGGCGTGTTTCTCATTGGCGAGTCAACAAGTCAATAATTGTTAATTAGTTTACACACTTACGGAAATATGTAGTTCTTTCTTATTATTTTTTCCTTTTTTTTATTTTTTAGGGTATTGTGTTGTTTTCAATGATAACCTTGCTATTTTCTGTTAAACTTTTAGTTCTTGACTTTTTTTTTTTTTTGTTATTTACTCTCAATATTAGTTTTCTATCCTGGTATTTCTTTCTTTTTCTCTATTTCAATAACGCTTACTACTATTACTACTACTGTTAATACTATTACTAATAATAATATAAAGAAGAAAAATTACTACTACTATTAGTATTACTACTACTAATAATAATAATATGAAGAAAAGTAACAAAAACAACACTTATTATTACTATTATTACTACGACTTGTATTAATAATAAGAAAAAGAACAAAAACAATTATTACTACTTTTACTACTAATCATTATATTAATATTAAAAGAACAAAAATAACAATTAATACTATTACTACTGATATTAATAATAACAAAAAGAAGAAAAAACAAAAATTACTACTACTAATAAGAATTATAACTAATACTACTCATAATAATATTAGAATTATAACTACTACTACTAATATTATTATGAAGAACTACCATTACAAATGATAACAACTATCACCTGTAATACTACTACTAATAATAACAACAACAATTACTACTACTACCATTAATACTATTACTACTAATAATAATGATAATAACAACAACAACTACTAATACTAACTACTTCTACAAGTCAGTCAGTTAAGGGCCATACGTGATACACGCTTGGGCGATCATGTCTCGAAAGAGACATGACTGACTGGGCAGAAGATTATCCCGCAGTAGCTTGCCATTGCTTTCTGCGGTAGACTGGTTGCCAGCCAAGGCTATAGAACCCAATCTATCCTGTTATTTTACCCATAACTGGAAGGAAGAGACGGATTAATACATTTCCCAAGGGTATTTGCGCGTAAGTGAATGCAAGGAATTAAACTGGAATTCGAACTCGGCTCCCCGATTTCTACAAGAGCGAGAATAATAATAATATGTCTATTTATTTATTAAAGTTAGCTTCTTTCTTTCTTTCTTTCTTTCTTTCAATTTCTTAATATTTTCTTCTTTGTCTCTATTTCTCTGCATCTTCTTTTCTTTCTCCTCTTTTTCCCCTCTGTTTACTTTTAAATTATCGCTTGGCTGTAAATATTATTTATTTATTTATTATTATTATTATTATTATTATTATTTATGTTTATTCAAGTTAAATTATTTTTTGAATTTTTTTTTTTATTCTTTATATCTCTTGGGCAATTTTTTTTTCTTTGCCTCAGATTTCTTGCGTTTGTCTTTCTTTCTTTATATCTCTTTTCCCGCTTTACATCCATTTTTGTTCGACTTCAATAGCCTTTCAAGATTTGATATTTTTCTTTTTGGTTATTTTTGTTGTTGTTTTTTTTTTTGTGTGTGTGTGTGTTTTTTTTTTTTGCTTTATCCTTATTTTTTTTTTTATTCCGTTACTTTTTCCCTCTATTCTCATCCAATTTTCCGTCACTTTTTGTTTTTTTTATTTAATCTGTTTCTTTGTCTTCCTCACTTAACTATACCCCTCTCTGTTTTCATCTCTTAATCATTCAAATCCCTCCTCCTTTCTCTCGTATTGTTTCTCACAACATTACTTGAATTTCTTCCTTCCTTCATTTCCACTGATTACGAGAACGCCCTTGACACAGTAAACGCTGAATCATAAACGAATATCGAAATAAAATACAACACTCGGGATAATAATACTAACGTTTGATAGCTCTTCAATGAATGATCTAGTCTGGTCCAGGCTTGCAGTGTGCAGATGTCGACGTAGTCAGCATATGCTTGCTGTGAGATTAACAACGAAGAAGAAAAACGCAATCGTATCGACGATAGACCATTGTTAATGGCCTAACAGAAGATGAGAATTAGTTTTGTTAATTGAATTTTGCTTGATTTCAAAGCTGAACGGGTGGATAATCTCAACAACCATTTTGTGATTAAAAGCCTCACTTGATCTACTGACTTTGCTAAAATTGACTAATGTTATTGAGAGCCAGCAAAACAGAAGTTAGAGACCAAACCGAAAATGTCTCGTCTTCAGAAAGTTTTCAATGAATTTTGGTACCTCCACTTGTGAAAATGTTTCTTAACCCCTCTCCTTAAAAGATAAACCTTTGTAGAATTTCGTGAGATTTGATTATACAGGAAATCTGAATTGAATAGACACCAAGATAAATTTTATTTCTGATTTTTTTATAGCCAACATAAATTAACATAGATTATTTGATTAAAATTGCAGAAAACAATATGTCGGCGCGCTTCGAGATGCGCGCGTCCGACATGATTTGCTGAAGGAGGGCCCGGTTAGGCTGGCGGTTGCGCGGTGGTACTGGCAAAAGAGAGCCAGGGCGTCTGGAGAAATGTAGAAAGCCGGGAAACACAGGACCCAGGGGGAGAACCCCAGGCGTTCCAGAAAATTTAGAAGGGCGCAAAGAGAAAATTATAAAGGACGAAGGTTCCCCGAAGACGCGATTTCCGAAAACCCCCGTGAGGTAGATAAGGCCTAGTGTGCTGGAAGTGGTAGCATAGAGGTCACTGTGCGACAGAATGTTCCACAGGGTAGGAGCTACCCCCAGTTCACAAGCAAGAAAGAGGCGGTGATAGAGGGCATATGGCCAAAGGGTGTGAGGCAAGGAGGAAAGTCCCCCCCAATGCCACAAGTGAAGATGAAACCTTGAGAAATTATCCAGAAAAACAAAAAAAAAAGAGGCAGGGTGGCCTGTGCGAAAGAAAATCCATTGCATTGTTAGAGCTGCGGGCAGATGGGTTGTTTAGCGAAGAAATATCCAAGAAGGTGTTGGTTTTGTGGGAAGCCAGGACACCTGAATAGAAGTTGCCTATCTAGAGACAGAAGAAGAGGCAGAAACAGAAGATCCCGATATGGGAATAGAGGTCATATGGGTCCTCGTAGAGACATGAATGAGAGGCTGCTTCTACCAGCACCCATGTTTGGGTGGGCGGAGAGACAGCAAAGGAGAGACAGGGCCTAAAAGGAAAGGATCCCTAATTCTGTTGTGGGGTTCGGACGTGGCGTGGTTACTAAATTAGATATAGAGAGGGGAATGGTGAAGTGAATGCCAGTAGAAAGTTGCGAGAAATATCTACGAAATTCACTATGGGCTGAAATACTGGCAGAGGATGCCAGTGAGAAAAAATAATATTAGGAGAACAATACTGGCAGAGGATGCCAATGATCACTGGGAAATACTAGCTGAGGATGCCAATGAGAGAAATAAAATGGGATGGGACAGCAACCCGTTGCGGTAGACCCGATGGCAGATTAAGTAAGTAAAACTAGGTAGGCCTTGTTGAATAAGACCTGCGTGACGAGAGGGCGTGTCTTGGCGAAGGATCGACCGTCGCCACGGCAGACCGACCAGTTGTTAGTGGGACGGGGAGCGAAACCCCAGGTCAAAGGCCGACGCGCGTTTGTCTAGAATAATCACCGTACTGTTAGTAATTAGGGAGAAGAGAAATGATAACTAAAAGTGAACTACAGGTTGGAGAGACAACCCAAGGGAATAATTAATCCGATAGTAAGGAAAATACCCAAAATTATTTTAAGGCATGATCTGGGTAGATGGTAAGGAAATATTCCAATAGATTAGTCAGCCGTGTTAAGTATTTTAGCATTCATTACTATAGTAGTAGTAGTAGTAATATGAAAACGTTAAACGGGAATCGATTTATGAGAATTTTGGCAGGTTACAATGAGAAAAAAGGAGTTACCATATGGTATCTGTATTCTTGAGAAACCAACTCTAGCGGAGCGGAGAAGAACAGTGTCCGAGAAGAACAAATCACGAAAAAAAAAAAAAAAAGGAAAAAGATGCCTCTATTCACACACACACACACACACACACACACACACACACACACACACACACACACACACGCCGTATTTTCTTTTTGTTCTTTTACAGGTCGACAGTAGAGACATTTTGTTGAACGTTTTTGGTTGAAATTGTTTGAATAAAATTTGGACAGGACCGAGAATAAAAAAAAAGAGAACTTTTTTTTTCGTTATCAGCAGAAACTTTTTTTTTTTCTGAGTGAAGATGTTATTGAAATTGCATGTTTATCCTTGAATAAAAGTTAGGCAGGACCGAGAAAAAAAAGAAAAAAAAAAAGAAAAAAGAGAATTTTTTTCCGTTGTCAGCAGAAAGGTTTTTTTTTTTTTAATGAAGATGTTATTGAGATTGCATGTTTAGCTTTGAATAAAATTTAGACCAGACCAAGAATGAAAAAAAACAAAAGAAAGAAAGAGAAAAAAGAAACTTTTTTTAATGGCCTGCAGAGACTTTTTCTTATTTGCATGGTTAGGTAACAAAATGTGTTATTGAAATTGCATGGTTAGATTGCATACAACACATATAAACCAAAGATGAAGAATGAACCAAAGGCGAAAAATGAACTTTTCCAATTAAAGAGACTTTAAATTTGCTAAAAGACTTTTTCCATATGAAAAAAAAAGAAAAGAGAAAAGGAGGATCTTGTGAAGTTGTGCGTTGAGATAGTGTCTCGGATTTATATTTGTGTCGTTTTAAGGCTTAAAACGACAGAGAGAGGTAGGTGAGGGATGTGACACTATTTCCGCGGTGATACTTTTCCTTTGGTTGGTTTAAAACAACGGAGAGAGAAATCGATACTGGCAATGTTATTAGAGTTCTATTGCGTCACGCGATGTGAGCTTAGGAAAAAAAATTATTATTTTTCAAGTACTTCTAAAAGCCGGGAGCATAAAGTTTTTTTGGATAAATATATATTTCTCGTCTTTCATGATTGTATAAATTTCGCCCCTTTTCATGTTCAAATAAATTTCCCTTCTTTTGCAGTTGAATTGTTGATTAACTGATCTGAAAACGCGTAGAGAGAACAAGTGTCAGAGTAATTTGATAAGGTCAGCCGAAGGCCAAGGCTGCTTGTGAACACAACAGTACGTGATAAACCCGAAACGAATTAAGCTCTGATATGAGCTGGCAAAATCTCATTCGTTGAGCTAAAAACTTCCGCAAATCAAGTGGGTGGAGACCGATTTTCATTGGCCAAAGACTGTGAGCCGGCCGGATCCCCAGAGAGGATCGAAATTGGTTATAAAAATAAATGCTCGACACGAAAAGTTCAGTTTGTGAGTTGGAGAGTGAGTTAGCTCAGATTTCGGACAGAGCGCCACCGCCGTCAACACCCACCACACTCTCCGCCAGCGGCCGTCCCGATTCGGCACATTCCGTCAGATTCCGTCAAGAACCCGGAAGAACTTTGCTGTTTTAAATGTTACATAGAAAATGGACAATCCTGATTATAGTGAATTAATGAAAAGACTTTAATGAAACATGAGAAGAGATTTTGGCGAAAATTTGAAGAGATCTGTTTATTTCAACGCTAACGAAATTTAGACAAAACATTTCGTTTCGCGATTGGAAGCTATGATGCTTTTGGCGAACTTTCTCTCTCCGTTGTAAATATCGTTTTCGACGATTGTATATGATTTTCGACAACTGTATTATTGGGAAAAGAAAGACATTTGTTTTTTCTTTATATAAAGACATTCTACGTAGTTCTCCAGGCGTGTTCGACTTCGTTCATTTCTTTTATCATATTATTATTTTTTTTTTTTTTTGGTGCCGTGTTTATTTTTTTCCAAACCACAAGTGTACACCAGTGTCCGGACTAGCTAAAAGGGACGACTATTAAGATTGCAAGACGAGGCCTCTGGGATCTAATCACAACGTGGGACAGTAGCCCGTTGTTGCAACAGTCGTCCTGTAATCCAACTTTTGTGGCGACATTATCGGACGGGATCGTCCCGAACAGCAACAGCGACCAAACCAACTGTACAATCGGGGGGCAGTGTCACAACTGGGATCGTCACGACCGTCAGCAAGAATGAACGTCACATTAGACAGACGGCCAGCCCGGCCTGAGGAGTCACATCTGGTGCCGTTTCGATCAGGATCTGGCCTGAGGGTAGCCGTCCGCCCTGCAGTGAGTTCACACTGGAACATGCCACGAACCAAATGAGCATCATACCTATCCGAACTTCAGCGGGGACGTATCGTGGGTCAAAATGAAGGTAGTCTTAGTCAAACAAAAATATCTGAAAATCTTTCAATATCCCTTTCTAGTGTTAATGGAGTGATCGTACAATTCACCAGAGAGGTTGAGAACAAATGGGATCAATAAACGTCCATGGTCAAGTCAGTCACCGTATATTAACCCCATTGAACACATTTTGGGGTATATTAGATCGAAAACTCCGCAAAAAGAACAGGAAGATATCTTCTAAGCCCGAACTTTTAGGGTTATTGCGTGAAACATGGTAAGAAATCCCTCAAACTAGACGCCAGTTCTTCAATACGACTGTGAATGCTGGACAATATCATCGAAAATAAGGACAAAACTGGAAGCGGCTGAAATGTGGTTCTACAGAAGGATGCTACGGATATCGTGGACTGAGCATACAAGCAACGACGAGGTGTTAGAAAGAATGGCAACAAAAAGGAAATTGATGCTGAGCATCAGGAAGAGACAACTGAAGTTCCTGGGACATGCAATGAGGAAGGAGAGCCTGGAGAACCTGATACTGACTGGACAGATAGAAGGAAGGAGAGACAGAGGAAGGCAGCGGATAACATATTTGCAGGGCCTGATCAGGTGTATGACGGAAAGGGGGTTGCCAGAAGCAACAGGAGCAAACATACTAAGAGCCACAAGGGATAGGGAGACGTGGAGAGCCATGATCGTCTACGTTCCTGAAGGGACAGGGCACATAGAAAAAGAAGAAGAAGAAGAAGAAGAAGAAGAACTGGATTCCAATTTCAGACGGCATGCATTTTCTAACTCTTTTCTTATTCTCTCATTTTTCCTTCTTCTTCATGTACCTGTCAACGAAAAAAAAAAGACAAAGAAAAAAGATGCAGAAAGAAAGAAAGAAAGAAAGAAGGAAAGAAAGAAAGGAAGGAAGGAAAGAAAGAAAGAAAGGAAGAAAGAAAGAGGGAAGGAAGGAAGGAAGGAAGAAAGGAAGGAAAGAAAGAAAGAAAGAAAGAAAGAAAGAAAGAAAGAGGGAAGAAAGAAAGAAAGAAAGAAAACACGGACAGCTACAATCTGCCTGACTAATTCCAACTTCGGATGACCTACTTTTTCGGGCTCTCTTACACACGACACTGATTCCTAATTTACTTGTCGATAACAAAAAAGAAAGGAGAACAAAGATATCATTTCCGTTTTCATTGTCACTAAGTACGAAATTATTCACCATTACAACTGCTAACACTTACAACGAAGCATAGACTTGTTTTCTTCTTCACAAATAATTTATTAGAAACATCGACAGGAAAAAATATTAAAGTTGAGTAAGACGATTGCAGCTTTATCAATTTGAAAGTGAATAAGTCCAAAGTAGGAATATACAATTTCTATTGATAGAACACAGAATTTAATGTAATTTACTAAGCGCAGAAAGTATGGGGTACCCAGTGAGGATCGAACTCACTACTTAATTGCAATAGTTCTAGCAAGACAAGCTTGCTAACCATTACACCACCTCGAGAATTTAATAAAAAAAAAAGAACTTAACAAACCTCTCTTACTATAGGTTGGGGACGCAGTAGATATGGGATAGGATTATAGGTGACAAAAATAAAAAAAACAAAAATGCCTACAAATATCAGCCCCACTGGCAGTTTTCTAACAATGAAGAATACTGAAAATATTTTTCGGGGAAGTTTCCGTTTTTTCTTCACCCTTCCTTCCAAAGAGCTCTAAAACATTCCTTGGCACATCGGCTTGTTGGGAAAGTCGGCGGGTGTCCTTTCTTCGACCGCGTTATTTATGTAAAATCTGTGTGTTGTCATTTTTAAAATTATCTGCCTTCGCAATAATAAAATTATTTTCCGGCAAAATAGCATAGAGTCTATTTTACCGAAACTGGTAAAATAAGCTTAAAAACAAGTTTGTCTATTATTCGGGGGACCGGTGAAATAACCTCTTCCTTTTATTAATTTATTCTGCTTTAAGTTTTCTAGTGATTATTTCTTTTATATTTCCAAATATTATTTTTTATTAATATCCCCTCAACCTTACATGTAACAATATTTCAACTTTTCTTTTATTGCTTACATTTAACGTCTGTATCTGATGCATTCCAATATTCGAATTATTTGAAATTTTATAATTCTATTATTCCGATCGTTTAAATTTTACTTAATCCACTGTGTCGATCATTTGAAATGTTAAGTATTCCAATAATACGATCATTTTAATTCTCGTGTATTCCAGGATTTGGATCATTTTAAGTTTATCCCAACCATTTTAAATCGTACAATTGTAATATATTAATCGTTTTAAATCACATATTTGAAAATTTCGAAGATTTTAATTCTCTTGTCTTCCAATATTATGTTTATTATAAATCTTAGTCCAACCATTTTAAATCTTTATTTGTAATATTAAATATCATTTTAAATATTACATATGAAATTACTGATATCTGAAATACTCCAATTGTTTTAAATTTTCCGTATTACAATTATTTTGGATTTTAGTATTTTAATATTCCGATCAATTTAATTCTGTTGTATTTCAATATTTTGATCGTCTTCAGTCATATTATTTCAGCCTTCTGATCATTTTAAACTTTATGTGTTCGAATAATGCAATCGTTTTATTTTGTATTATTCTGAAATTTGAACTATTTTTAACTTGTATATTCCAATATTCCGCTTCTTTTATGTATTGCATTGACAATTATAAAGAACTAGCAGCATAGTCCGGCGTTGCTCGGGTGTAATGAAAGCTTTAAAACTAATCCATAGTCCTGGAGCTCAGACTCTTTGGACATTGGCACGAAAGACTAAAAAGCAATAGTTGTTTCCAGTTAAAGCGAAACAGTAGACTGAGAGAAAAATGAATGGATGTAAGTCAAATGTTTATTTCCTGGTATCGATATCAAATAAGTGTTTTAGTCATAATCTGAATTTTGAAGGTAAAATAAGTCCTCTGAGTAAATGGTATCATGGCAGAGACTAAGAACTACAATTATACCTATTTAGAGCCACACCCGAAGTAAAAACTAAAATAAAAGGGCTGAAAAAATAGACATACAGGCAGATAAACAGACACACACACACACACACAGACACACACACACACACACATATATATATATATATATATATATATATATATTATCCATTTTCTGCACTATTGTAAGAACTGCAACCTTGAAACTTCTGAATATCGTTTCTTATGTCTTTGTCTATGAGTGTATCAAATTTGATTAAAATCGGACCACTCCTTCTAGAACCCGAGTTTTTCGATTACCGATTTTCGATATTTATCGGGGGTACCTCGACAGAAAACCTAGCTAAGTACACTCGCAGACGCTTATAGTACGGGGTTACGGCATTACCGGACGCCTACTTGACCTAGTCCAGTCCTTTTTAAACAACCGCAAAATGAAGGTCGTATTGAATGGGCATGCCTCTTCATCCTATAGCACGAATGCCGGTGTCCCCCAGGGCTCTATCCTGGGCCCGACGCTCTTTCTTATTTTCATTAACGACCTCCCAGATGAGATCAAGTCCCAAGTAGGCATCTACGCAGATGACTCCACAATATACTCCCGCACAAGTAAGAAACCTGGCATGGCGGACAGACACAATCTCGCTGCTGACCTTGAACGGGATCTACACTCTGTAGTGAATTGGGGCAAGAAGTGGCTTGTCAATTTCAATGCGTCCAAGACCAAGATGTTGTCTGTCAACCATCACAGGCAACCTCTCCTGCCTCACATAAGCATGGACCAAGCGATTCTCCCTGAGTGCAATACACTGCGCCTCCTCAGCCTTACCCTCTCTTCTGATCTCAAGTGGAACCGCTACATCGAATCCATAGCTAAATCCAGTGCTAAGAAGGATGGGTCACTGTGTCGATCCAGGACGTTCTTTCCGCCTGAATCCATCCTGCACATATACAAGTCTACCATTCGACCCTGCATGGATTACTGCTGCCATTTATGGTCAGGCTCCCCTGCCGCTCATCTCAGTGTTCTCGACAGGCCCCAAAGGAGAATTAGTAACGTGATAGGTGCTGACTTGGCGGCTCGACTACAGCCATTTCCCACCGACGAAATGTGGCCTCCCCTTGTCTGTTCTATAAGTACTTTCATGGCTTCAGCTCAGACGAACTTAAGTCACTGGTGCCTCCTCAACAGGTGTTTACTCGTGCAACCAGACTGGTAACTGGGTCCCACCCATTCACAGTTAGGTTATCCCAATGCAGACGACAATTCTACTCCTGCAGCTTCTTCTCTCGCACTTCACGCCTGTGGAAATCGCTCCCATATTCTTGCTTTCCTGACGGCTACAACCTCCAGAAATTTAAATGCAAAGTCAATACTCATCTACTAACCACTTGACTCTAGCCCTTCCCCCACCCCGTATATCCTTCCCTTTCTCTCCCCACTTGTAACTGTCATTACACCTGCATTTTCATCTTTCTATTGCTTCTTTCTAATTGGTTTGTAATCCTCTTCTCCCTCCTCTAATTAATTTTGTTTCAGTTATGTAGTCCCCCGCACATCAGTGGCATTTACGCCATGCCCGGGGTGAAACGATTTAAAAAATATATATAAACCAAACCAATGTTTGTGTGTCGATTCAAGTATACGCCAAACCATTGTTTGCATATCACCTCCAATATAAACCCAACCAATGTTTGTGTGTCGATTCAAGTATACGCCAAACCATTGTTTGCTTATCAACCCTCCAACTCTAAACCCAACCAATGTTTGTGTGTCGATTCAAGTATACGCCAAACCATTGTTTGCTTATCACCTCCAATATAAACCCAACCAATGTTTGTGTGTCGATTCAAGTATACGCCAAACCATTGTTTGCATATCACCTCCAATATAAACCAAACCAATGTTTGTGTGTCGATTCAAGTATACGCCAAACCATTGTTTGCTTATCACCTCCAATATAAACCCAACCAATGTTTGTGTGTCGATTCAAGTATACGCCAAACCATTGTTTGCATATCACCTCCAATATAAACCCAACCAATGTTTGTGTGTCGATTCAAGTATACGCCAAACCATTGTTTGCTTATCACCTCCAATATAAACCCGACCAATGTTTGTGTGTCGATTCAAGTATACGCCAAACCATTGTTTGCATATCACCTCCAATATAAACCAAACCGATGTTTGTGTGTCGATTCAAGTATACGCCAAACCATTGTTTGCTTATCACCTCCAATATAAACCCAACCAATGTTTGTGTGTCGATTCAAGTATACGCCAAACCATTGTTTGCATATCACCTCCAATATAAACCCAACCAATGTTTGTGTGTCGATTCAAGTATACGCCAAACCATTGTTTGCTTATCACCTCCAATATAAACCCAACCAATGTTTGTGTGTCGATTCAAGTATACGCCAAACCATTGTTTGCATATCACCTCCAATATAAACCAAACCAATGTTTGTGTGTCGATTCAAGTATACGCCAAACCATTGTTTGCATATCACCTCCAATATAAACCCAACCAATGTTTGTGTGTCGATTCAAGTATACGCCAAACCATTGTTTGCTTATCACCTCCAATATAAACCCAACCAATGTTTGTGTGTCGATTCAAGTATACGCCAAACCATTGTTTGCTTATCACCTCCAATATAAACCCAACCAATGTTTGTGTGTCGATTCAAGTATACGCCAAACCATTGTTAGCATATCACCTCCAATATAAACCAAACCAATGTTTGTGTGTCGATTCAAGTATACTCTAAACCATTGTTTACATATTACCTCTAATATAAACCAAACCAATGGTTGCATATCGATTTAACGATAAGACAAACCAATATTTGCTTATCGACTCAACTATAAAGCAAGCTAATGTGTGGCTTACGCCTGAAATATAAATCAAATCGATTCTATTTGTCTCTTCAAATGACCCGACTAATATTTATTGAGAGACTGAAGTTTAAACCCGTAAAGCATTTGCTTATCGACTAAAGCCAAACAAATATTTGCATACTGTCAAAATTACAATCATGACATCAGTATGCTCAAGTATTGTCACGACCATCGTTTATCAATAAACTCAAAGACTAAACTATCGCCCGGTTTACACTCCACCCACGTCTATTGAACGGGTGAAGAGGCTCATCACTTGTTTCCTGTTTAGGATGTGGTTTCCGGCTTTCTCTTTTCCAAATTTTTATTCTTATTTTTTTCTTTTGTCCTTTTTTTTTTTTTTCAATTGGAGTAGATAGACTAAACTATGGCCCGGTTTACACTCCACCCACATCTATTGAACGAGTGAAGAGGCTCATCCCTTCTTTCCTGTTTAGGATGTGATTTCCGGCTTTCTCTTTTCAAATCTTTTCACTCTTACGTAGCCCCCTGCCCGTTCAGTAGTGTTACCGCCTTGCTCGGAGTGATATGATTAATATATATATATATATATATATATATATATATATATATATATATATATATATATGCCAATAAAACTTTACTTATCGACTCAAATATCAACACGTACAATGTTTATCAAGAATGGAAATTGAAGTCTATATTGACCAGTTTTTACATATAAAATTCACTAAGCAAACATGAGCAATTTTTACCGACAGACTCAAAAAATAAATTAAAACAGACTTCAAAATTAAATGACTGAACAAGGAGTTCTATGTCGTAGGATCCACCAAGCCAATTCGATCTTTCTATGACGACTTACGTGAATCCCAAATCAACCGAGTAAGAACGAAAAAACTTTTGAGAATAAAAAGAGTCAAATAAGTGTCCTCTTGCATCAGCAAATTTAATGTAACAATTAAGAAAGGAAGACCACACACAGAGAATGAATCAAACTTAAATAAAATAATTCCCATATACAAAATCGTTGGTGTCAACCATCAAAAGATTCAAGAAGATAGTTTGAGAAGATTAGCATATGTTGAATGACAGTATGATTAAGTTTAATAAGAAAAACGTTAATTAAGATTAATGTTAGTCTGACTTAAAATATGATTAAGTTTAGAAATATTAATGATAGTTAAGACTAATGTTACTCTGAGTAATAATATGATTAAATTTAATAAGAATAATGTTAGTTAAGATTAATGTTAGTCTGACTGATATTATGATTAAGTTCAATAAGATTAATGATAGTTAAGATGAATGTTAGTCTGAGTAATAATATGATTAAATTGAGTAAGAATAATGTTAGTTAAGTTTAATGTTAATCTAACTGATAATATGATTAAATTTAATAAGTTCAATATGATTAATGATGTTTAACATTAATGTGAGTCTGACTGATTATATGATTAAATTTAGTAAGAATAATGTTAGTTAAGTTTAATGTTAATCTAACTGATAATACGATTAAATTTAATAAGTTCAATATGATTAATGATATTTAAGATTAATGTGAGTCTGACTGATAATATGATTAAGTTTAGTAAGAATAATGTTAGTTAAGTTTAATGTTAATCTAACTGATAATATGATTAAATTTAATAAGTTCAATATGATTAATGATATTTAAGATTAATGTGAGTCTGACTGATAATATGATTAAGTTTAGTAAGAATAATGTTAGTTAAGTTTAATGTTAATCTAACTGATAATATGATTAAATTTAATAAGTTCAATATGATTAATGATATTTAAGATTAATGTGAGTCTGACTGATAATATGATTAAGTTTAGTAAGAATAATGTTAGTTAAGTTTAATGTTAATCTAACTGATAATACGATTAAATTTAATAAGTTCAATATGATTAATGATATTTAAGATTAATGTGAGTCTGACTGATAATATGATTAAGTTTAGTAAGAATAATTTTAGTTAAGTTTAATGTTAATCTAACTGATAATATGATTAAATTTAATAAGTTCAATATGATTAATGATATTTAAGATTAATGTGAGTCTGACTGATAATATGATTAAGTTTAGTAAGAATAATTTTAGTTAAGTTTAATGTTAATCTAACTGATAATATGATTAAATTTAATAAGTTCAATATGATTAATGATATTTAAGATTAATGTGAGTCTGACTGATAATATGATTAAGTTTAGTAAGAATAATGTTAGTTAAGTTTAATGTTAATCTAACTGATAATATGATTAAATTTAATAAGTTCAATATGATTAATGATATTTAAGATTAATGTGAGTCTGACTGATAATATGATTAAGTTTAGTAAGAATAATTTTAGTTAAGATTACTGTTAGTCTGACTGATAATTTGATTAAGTTTAATAAGATTGATGACAGTTAAGATTATTGATTAAAAGATATTTTGATCATTATTATTTTCTAGCGTACAATGGACCCATACAATAGAGAGAAGCTGACATTTGTGATGTTCTGTATATCCGAATTATTTTCATCACAGTTATGGAATTTTATTAATTCTATTTGGAATTAGGAGAAAGATTAAAACAAAACGGTTACATTTATAACTTTATAACAGGAGATTTTGCCGACACTATTTGCCGTTCATTTTAAAAACCAAGGCATTCAAATTAAATTATCAGTTATATATTTTGTTATCGATATGAAAGACATCAAATTCATCATCTAAATTAAATTTGCAATTGCTAAAGAAAAGAGGAGTTCAGATAGACACCAAGAGATGCATTATGTAATATCTATATGGTACTAACGTAATAATTGGATAATTAAATTAGAATTAGTGATATGTAAATCCATTCTATATTCTGAATGCGTTAGTTCTAAATTGAATGTCTTGCTTTCTTTTTAATTTGAATGTCTACCAATATTTTCATGGCCTCTGCTCCGAGGAATTCAGGTCACAGTTGCCTCTGTCACATGAATTTACTCGTGCAAACAGACTGGCAACAAGATCCCACTCATTCGCAGTTCAATCAACAAAAAGAAGTCGACAATTCTACTCCATCAGCTTTTTTTCTTGCACTTCCCATCGGTGGAATTTTTTTCCATATACTTGCTTTCCTGACGGCTACAACCTCCAGGAATTTAAATGCAATGTCAATACCCATCTCTTATCCACTTGACTCCAGTTCTTTCTATATCACCCTGTATATGTTGTTCTTTTTCTTTCTCTCTACCTTCGCAACTGTCCTCAGACCTGTGTTTCCATCCTTCTCTTTCCCTTTCTCTGACACTCTCTGTAACTGGTTCGTCTTTTTCTTCATTCTCCTCCTTCACTCTCCTCCTTTTACTCTTGTTTAGACTCCTGCGCATCAGTGATGGTACCGCCTTGCTTGGGGTGAAAAGATTAGAACAAAAAAATACTATTATCTAATTTGAATTCAGTAATGAGTAATTTGAATGGCTAAGTTTATAAATTGAATGGCAAATGTTGTAGAAATCCTGGTCTAAAGTAAGACGAAATTTCCTGAATTTAGCCCATTTAAGGCATTCAATAAGAATAACAAATTCGACAGCGAAAAATAAATAGGTAAAATAGAGGTCGAGATCATGGTTTTCTGATAAATACATGGACGAAAACCGATAATCCTCAGCGTCTTCTTTTATGGACAATGTTCATTTAGCACGTAGGCGATCATGGCCTTCCATGTCTTCCTATTACTTGTAGCTCCTAGCATCCCTTCTCTTGTTACACTTCCGAAACTCTGCTCTGCCATCCACTTGCTCAAACCTATCAAGTATATCCTGAACTGCTTCTACCCGAGTCTCTTTTCCTCTATCATCCCTGTGTGCATCAAATTATCCAAGCCCTTCTTTCTCATTACTTGTCTCTGAAACTTCAGCTGTTTCTTTCTAATGTTAAGTATAAGATTACTTTTCGTTTCCATTCTCTCTGAACTCTTACCGTTGCTCACGTATTCGGTCCTTATTATCCTCAGCATCCTTCTGTACAACCACACTTCAGTTGTTTCAAGTCTTTATTTCGTCTTTGATGACATTGTCCAGCATTCGCTGCCATATAGGAGGACAAATATGACAAAATAGTCGAGTACTCTTTTCTTTGTTTCTAACGAAATTTTACTGTCTCTCAGTACTATGCTCAGCTTTCGGAATGCGTCTTTAGCCATGCCAATACACGTTCGAATCTACTTGGCGTACTTCCAGTCTTCTGAGAGAACACTTCCCAGGTATTTAAATGGAGCCAAAATCTGTTTTTCGTGAATGTTGGTTGGTTGATTGTTTTGTTTTTTATGGCATATCAACATCGGCGGGTTATTTATTGCCAACTAAATTTTATTTATTTATTGCTGGTAATACCTTTTATCTTTCAACAATTTATTGTTGTTTTTATATAAGTTTTTGTGTCTAGTAATACATTTTTTTCTTTTTCGAGTATCAAGATTCATTATGATTTATTTTTAAGGGTAGGGTCCCCAAGTCCTACCCTTATTAATTAACCCATAACTGGAGAGAATGGACGGATTAATACCTTTCAACTGGAATTCGAACTCGGCTCACCGATTTCTCTTTCCGAGCCGAGATCCACTGCACCACAAGGCACATCTGTCACTATACGCCTACAGCACCTGGTATTCCCAAGCGGTCACCCATCTAAGTACTGACCAGGCTCAACGTTCCTTAACTTTGGTGATCGAGCGAGAACCGGTTTATTCAACGTGATAGGCCGTAAGCCTGTCGTGAATGTAAACGTATTAAAGAGACTGAATGTTTTATAGTAATTTACCAGGAATAATTGTCTTGACTTTTATTTTATATTTCGGAACTTAAACAAAAAGGACAAATAATTTCCTACGGATCCTTTTGTTAACATTATTTGAAGCTGTTAAAGATGTGATTGAATATTGTGTTGTAGGATCCTCATTTCAGCTTGATATACCTCATCATTTTTTTAAATGTATGATTCTAGAAATTTGCGCAAATTAACTGAATCAAAACGAAATACGTCTTCCTCGGATCTTTCACACTTTTCCTGGTCACGTATACGTCGTCTCTTGGCTTTGTTCTTCTTCCGACCATATCTTCCTTGACGTTTTAGATAGATAGCTAGATAGATCCTTGTGCAAATTAATTGAAACAAAACAAAATATGTCTTCCTCGGATCTTTCGCACTTTCCCTGATCACGTATACATCGTCTCTTGGCTTTGTTATTCTTCAGACCACATTTTCCTTTATATTTTAGATAGATAGATAGATAGATGGATAGATATATAGATAGATTCTTGTGCAAATTAACTGAATCAAAACGAAATATGTCTTCCTCGGATTTTTCACACTTTCCCTAATCACGTATACGTCGTCTCTTGGCTTTGTTCTTCATCCGACCACATTTTCCTTTACGTTTTAGATAGATAGATAGATAGATAGATAGATAGATAGATAGATAGATAGATAGATAGATAGATAGATCTTTGTGCACATTAACTGAATCAAAACGAAATGTCTTCCTCGGATCTTTCACACTTTCCCTGAACGCGTATACGTCATATCTTGGTAAATTGTCTTGTTTTTCTATTCCGACCGTATTTTTGTTTATTGTTTAAATTGGTAGAGTCATTCTTTGCCTTGATGACATTACTGACAGTTTAAATATTTGTAATCTCCCTGAAAGGCTTTCCAGTGTGTTCATGCAGCGTTACAATTTTTGTACGCATAATTGAAGTAACGTCTTTCACAGACAAAGGTTGTTGAACAACTAACCGAGAGTCGAGAAAATAGTGTTCTGAGGCAATTACTTCTAAGGCCAATTTTCATCACAAAAAATAGATTCATATTGTTGAACACCATTGCAAATCAACTTATCTGACATTAGAAGTCGATTACACCCTGTCATTCTAGTGGGTTTAAAACTGTCCGTATAATAAAACAAAGGAGACTAAAGCAGTTGTTTCAATTAATTTGCACAAGGGTGTAAAATTTTATAGCTTCCATTATAACAGAATGCCAATGACTTTTTAAGAAAAAAAGAGTCAGAAAATGCATCTATCCAGAACAGAATCTTCTAAAGATAAATGATAAAAAAGAGTGCGATATTTTATTAAACTAAAACGAATTTAGATATCACAGCAAGACCATAAAGATAATTATCTGTTATAAAGATAAAGCATAGCAGTAGTAAGATGCAAGGAGATGGTTAATATATATAAAAAAGTAGCTTTGTAAATGTAAACTTGCTCTCTCCAATGGTATTAATGTTCTTCCTTTGTTGGAATATATATTTATATATGTTTATATATAGGAAATTTCTGTAATTTGCTTCAAGCATTGTGTATATTAGGTGAATGGTTGGGTTTTGAAGACTGTCACAATGCGTTTAGTAAAATAAAGGAAGGTAAAGAAGTTTTTGGGTATTACCTATTTATTATACATTAATGTTTCGAGATCAAAATCTCATCTTCAGAATGGTAGGGGAATTCAAATTCCGTGCCTTTGAACGAATGATCATTATTGGCTGCTGCTACTGTCATTAATTGTAGTGTGTGTGTGTGTGTGTGTGTGTGTGTGTGTGTGTGTGTGTGTGTGTGTGTTAGAGCATGTATGTATGTGTGTGTGTGTGTTTGTGTGTTTATGGTATATATATGCGATTTTGATAGCTGGAG